>VYZP01072945.1:859-99554 GCA_013400635.1 Hypocryptadius cinnamomeus | reverse complement strand
AAGGTGTCCCTGCCATGGCAGGGGGGTGGAACGGGTTGAGCTTAAGGTCCCTTCCCACCCAAACCGTTCTGTGATTATCCAAGCGATCCGAGCCCTCTGTTCCCGACACTGGGTCAAGGAAGGTACACGGCAAGCACACCCTGTCCCCCAAACCAAAGTTCCCCAGCCCGGTGGGAAAGGGCAGCCCCGAGGTCTGGGACCCACAGCCTCGACTGCGGACGGACGCAGTGGACCCAGCTGCCCGCGGAGGCCGCTCCACCCGCCCCGAAGAACGGCAAGGCCGGGGCCGCTCTCCGGGCTCCCCCCGCTCTGCGGCCCGGCCGCCTCGACGGCCCTCCGGCCCCTCAGAACGGATTTAAACGGCGCCCGCTCCCACCAATCACTGTCCGCCTGGCTCGGCGCTCGCCCCGCCCCTGCCGCGTGCTCGCCTTTCCATTGGTCACCGGCGTTGAATTTTAAACCCTGCAGCCCTGCCCCTTAGCAACTGCATCCCTCTGCGCCCGCCGATTGGCCGCCGCCTGGCATCGCCTCGCACTCTGATTGGGCGAGACTCGGCCAGTGCTGGCCGGCCGCTACCGAACTGCTACTTTCAAAAGCGCCGGGGCCGGAGGTGCGGGCACAGCGGACCCGGCATGGGTGAGTGCAGAGGGGACACCCCGGGCATGGGGGACTGGGGGGGATCCCCCCGGCTGTGGGTGAGTGGGGCCTCCGAGGGCTGCGGGGGAGTGGGCAGCGCTGGGACCCGTAGTTGGTGGCAGGCGTGGGGACCCTGGAGGATGCAAGGGAATAAGGGCTTCCAAGATCCCCAGCTTCCCTGGGAACTCCGGGGGATGCAGGAGAGAGGGGAACTTTGGGACTCCCGACTCCCCCAGGGGACCCTGAGGGTTGTGGGAGAGTGGGAATCTCCAAGACCTCCAGCTCTCTGAGGAAGTGCAAGCCCTTGCATCCTTCTCTGGGATGCAGGATTCTGTGAATTGCCTGTCCCCCCTACCAGCTCACCCAGCAGTGCTTTTGGTGGTGGTCTTTGGAGTTTGTATCCCTTCCTCCCTGGGAGCCCCTAGCCAGATTTGTCCCTGTCCTGGGCTTGTCTTGGGGCACCACCCACCTGCCATGCTCAGGAAAGGGGTCAGTCCTGCTGTGCTAACCCCCAGGAGGGACAAACCTCCCCCTGTGCTGCCCCAAGCTGGGAGCGTGTCCCTGGAGGCAGGTGGGCAGCAGCCTCCATCACACCATGCTTTGCCCCCAGCTTGCTCACAGAGACCAAGGGAGAGGATGCTGTTGCCACGCAATGCCAAGATGCTGACCACCAAGCAGTCCCGAGCCGGCAAGGCAGGCCCTGCTGCAGAGAATGTCGATCCTGAGAAGGTGAGCACCGAGCCCAAGCAAGGGCTGTAGGGGGGGCTCCTGTGAGGCAGCTGATCACCATCTTCTAACAGCCTCCATTGCAGGAGGAGAGCTGTCATGCCAAGAGGTCTTCATCCTCACCGCAGGGCGGGCCCAAGAAGAGATCAGCATTTGGAGACATCACCAATGTGAGTGCTTCTGTGAGGGTGGGGGCTCTGGTGCCCCCTGTGAGCTCCCCTTGGTGGGGGGGGCTTACACCCTGCAGGGAGACCTCTCCTCTTCCTAATGGGCATGGGGTATCTTGCTTTCCACTGTGCAGCCCCTGTATGCCCCTGTTCTGACCCAAACAGGCTCGCAAGAACCGTGTGGTGGCAGGGAAGAAGGAGGCTGTGAAGGTTGCTCTACCCAAGGCACAGAAGGCACATAATGCCTTAGGGGTGGCCAAGAACAATGAAATCAACCTAAAAAAGTGAGTAGCTGGGGGCAGGGGTTTGCTGCAAACTTGTCCCATGGAGACAAGTAGTAGGGGCTTCTCTTGAGTGATGGAGGCTGAGCCAGATGCAGGAGGGAACTAGGATATCTACTATAAATGGCATCAGGTTGTGGCAGGGGAGGGTTAGGTTGGATATTAGGAAAAATTTCTTCCCCAAAAGGGCTGTCTAGCCCTGGCACAGGCTGCCCGGGACAGTTATAGAGTCACCTTCCATGGAAGAATTTAAAAGTCATGTGGATGTGGCCCTTGGGGACATGGTTTAGTGGTGGGCATGGCAGTGCTGGAGGAACTGTTGTGCTCCATATCTTTAAAGGTCTTTTCCAACCTAAGTGGTTCTGGGACTCTGTGGGGATATTTTAGGGGTGCTTTTGCCCCTTCCTGAAGCAGCAAGAGTCTCTGGAAGGCCCCTTTTCAGCCAAGAAATTTGGTCTTCTCCCAGCAATGATTTATGCTCTTGTCCTTCCCAGGTCAATGAAGAAAACTCCCCCAACAGCTCCTGCAGAGCCCAGAGTGGATCCTGTGCCAGAGAAGCCAGTGTCTGTACAGGAACTGAAGCCCCCAGAGCAGCGGGTAGGGACCCTGGGCTGAAGCATTGCCCCAGGCCCATCACAGCACTGGTCTGTGGCTGCCACTGGTGGTACTCAGGCACCAGGCAGTGCTCTGGGCCTTGGAGAGACTTCAGCCATGGTGATGGAAAGCTGGGGAGGGGGGCTAAGTGCACCACCATCTTCCTTCAAGAATCCTCCCCTGGGAAAGAGTGGGGCAGGGACTGCAGGGTGATGAAGGCCGGTGGAAAAGGGGGGTGCAGAGGAGCAGCAGCCTTGCCCCGACAAGGTGACTGGCACTTAGAGGGCCTCCCCCTTACTGCTGCCTCTTCCATGCCAGCAGGTGCCAGCAGTAGAAGACATTGACAAGGAGCAGCTGGGTGACCCCTACGCCAATGCAGAGTACGCCAAGGAGATCTTTGAATACATGCGGGAAAGAGAGGTGGGTGATGCCTGCCCAGGGGGTGACAGCCCTGTCCAGGGAAGGAGTGACTGCAGGCAGGGCCACTGACTGCCCAGAGGCTCTGACCACCTGGCAGAGGACTGCACAGGGTGCGAAGGGGCGTGTTTGAAGGTGGGGATGTTTGCCCTGTCCCTGACAGCTGTCTCTTTGGCAGGAAAAATTCATGCTTCCTGACTACATGGAGAAGCAGACAGACATCAGTGGGGACATGCGTGCTATCCTTGTGGACTGGATGGTGGAGGTGCAGGTGAGAGGGCACAGCTTTCTGCAGAGCAGCCCCCATGCTGCCTTTGGCATGTGTGACCTCTGTGCTAGCAGAGGCTCCTGCAAGCATTCCCAGTGCAGAGCTGATCCTCCCCCTGTGTGGACTAGGGATGAGTCTACATCCCTCCCTCTGAGCCTGGCCCATAGGTACCCCTGGCTTCTGTGAGAGCTGGAGGGGGCTGGCCAAGCCTAACTTCTGTCTGACGCTCTGTTCTGACCCCCACTCTCATTCTTGAAGGAGAACTTTGAGCTGAACCATGAGACACTCTACCTGGCTGTGAAGCTAGTGGACCACTACCTGGTGGAGGTGGTGAGCATGAGGGAGAAGCTGCAGCTCATCGGCTCCACTGCCATCCTCATTGCCTCCAAATTTGAGGTGACTCTTTGTGTGCTCTCCTGGGGTGCAGGAACAGAGGGGGCTGTGCCTCTATGGTCCCTGAGGGGGTTTTAGAGGCGGCCAGGTTACTACCCTGAGAGCTGCCAGGGTGACATGTCTGTCATGTTCCTCCTTCCTGTCCCAAGAGCTGCAAATACAGTCATGACGGGCTGAAACCTGTGTCCTGGTGTCACTGGAGAGCCAGCTTCTCTCTGCTCTGCACAGACCATCAGGATACCTTAGTTTACTTAATGGAGCTCAAGCCAAGGACTGGAGGAATATGGACATCACAAAAGTCCCACAGGGTGTTACCTTTCCTTGCTGAGTCCAGCAGCATGTGAACAATTACAGGGCCTGCGGGATGGCTAGGATCTCCTGAGTGAGCCAGGATGAGCCCCCGTTGGGGTGCTGAGTGGTTGTGCCCCTACAGGAGCGGTGCCCACCATGCGTGGATGACTTCCTCTATATCTGTGATGATGCCTACAAGCGGGAGGAGCTTATTGCTATGGAGATGAGCATCCTCAGCACCCTCAAGTTTGACATCAACATCCCCATCCCCTACCGCTTCCTGCGGCGCTTTGCCAAGGTGAGTGCATTTGGAGGGTGTGCTGGGTGCCCCCAGGCACCCCTTCTGTTGGCTCCAGGGGACAGTGACTCGCATCGTCGGGGCTTCAGGCTCCCAGTTGGCAGCAAGGAAACTTCATCCAGGTCCCCTCAAAAGGGTTCGGGGTGTGAGGATGGGTGTGTGTGATCCCTGACCTGTGCCCCAGAGGCTGCATTCTAGATCCTAGAAAGGCTGGGAAGGGGAGCAGCATTTCTCAAAAGGCTGAGCCTTTCCCTGCCCACTGGCTGCAGTGTGCCCGTGCCACCATGGAGACGCTGACGCTGGCCCGCTTCCTCTGCGAGATGACCCTGCAGGAGTATGACTACGCCCGTGAGAGCCCCTCGAAGCTGGCTGCCAGCTGCCTGCTGCTGGCACTTACCATGAAGAACCTTGGGGGCTGGGTGAGTACTGTCCCTGCTGAGGCACCCTGGGAGGCACCTCAGGGGGATGCAATGGACTAGTGAGTGGGGTGATGCACTAGGGCTATGATCAGATTTGGAGGCTGGACAGGGAAGATTCTGGCTGTCCTGTCATTGAGGACACAGCTTAGCCCTGCTGTCCCCTTGCAGACCCCTACACTGGAGTACTACAGTGGGTACAGTGCCCAGGACCTGCACCCCCTGGTGAAGAGGCTGAATTTCCTGCTCACGTACCAGCCCCGTGACAAGCTGAACGCTGTGCGCAGCAAGTACTCGCACAGGTGAGAGTCACGGGGCTCTGTCTCAGGCCTGTCCCTGCCGCAGGGAGTGACACCACCAGCATGCACCCTGGCGTTCTGTAGGGATCTGGGAGCACTGGTGGATGGGTGTCAGGGCTGTGGTTGAGCTCTAAGCCAACATGTTCCTTCCAGGGTCTTCTTTGAGGTTGCCAAAGTCACTCCCATGGACATGCTCAAGCTCGAGGAGACACTCACTAGCTCCTAGCCCTACTCTGTGAATAAGCCTGTAAATAATGGGGTACCCTCAAGCAGGGTGGTACCGTGTACATAAGTAATAGTAATTTTAACTGAGGAAGAGGCGGGGGGGAAAAAAGTCATGTGTAACTTAATAAAATGTCTTTGTTGTACGTGCTGGCACTGGAGACTATGAGCCCCAGCACTGTACTTCCCTGTGTTGTGATGAGACCGAAGGTGAGAGCATGCTGACTGGTGGAGAGCAGGAGGCTCAGGGGTGAAGGCTGGAAAGGTATTCTCAATTCCCTCCTCCCCCTCTTCCCCTTAGTAATGACACTACACTAGCAGCAGCAATGAGTATCTTCTCTCCAAATATTTACACAGCATAAATACCCACATGGGGAAGGGGAAACTTTGCTTTGGCTCCAGCTTGAGCACACAGAGGGTGGCCCCAGCTCCTACAGTGACTCTGATGGGGCAGGACTGGTGGTCTGACCACACACCTATCAGGGTAGACCTCTGCTTCAGTGTCTCCAGCCCCATAGGCTGGGGGAGAAGCAGTGGCTCCAGGGTCACTGGGAACAGAGGGTTAAAGCGAGGCAAGCAGAGGGGGCTCCATACCTATGGGGCAAGGGCAGGCACCTGTTCCCCTACCCAACCCCTGTTCCCTGGGGCAGCACCCACCCAGCACCTGGACTGGGCTGCTGTTCTGCTGTCAGCCTAGGGCAGGTGGCTGAGTTCTTTAATAGCCTGAAGGATCCTCTTCATATGGCCCACTTTGGTGATCCCCAGGTCCTGCATGAAAGAGAAAAGGGAGGTGATGCATTTGGAGGGGGCAGCTCTTGGCCCTTGCTGGTAGGCATTCCACAAGGTGGAGGATGAGGCACAGCCCAGCTCCCCATGCTCTCCCTTGCTAGAGTATAGTGCTTGCTTGAAGCCCACTGTCCTCTTGAAAGCACATCCCCATGCCTGAATGCAGGCGAGGGACAGGTGCTGCTGATACTGCTTTGGACAGGTGTATAGAGCCTTGCAAGCTGGAGGACCAAGGCCACCCTCCTCCCCTGCTTCTCCGCCCCTGTGCAGAAGCTGCACAAACTCAACTCTGTGGGTTGAGCTGGCCTCCAGATGTAGGGCCAACCTGCCACCAGGAGGGATAGGGAGAGGAGGGATGGAGGACACCGTGCTCCCCAGGGCTGGGGGTCCCTCAGGAGGTACAAGGGGTTTGTACCTTAAGGTCTCTCCTCTCCAGCAAAATCAACTCTGAGCCCTGGATGTCATGCCGGACAAAAATGTCTCTGTATTCCCCTAAACCAAGCGTTTCCAGCCAAGCTGTCACCTCCTCGGAGCTCCACTTGTCTGCTAGCAGTGAGGAAAACCACAGTGGTGGACTGCTGGGGCCTGTGGAGGCAGTAGGACGCAGCAGCGCAGGCAGCAGTGATGGCGGCCTGTGGTCAGCAGACAGCATACCCCCTCCCACCCCTGACTCCAGCGGGGCCAGAGGCCACAGCCTGCTCAGGCTGCAGAGGTCTCTCCTTGGCTTACTTACGGAGCACCTGAGCTGCTCCCCCTCAACCAGACCCCCAGCTGTGGACAAGGGACTTACCCAAAGGTCTGAGGTGTACCAGAGCCCCCTTCTCCCCCTAGCCAAGGAGTTATGGGGTTGGGGTGCTCTGCATGTCTGATATCAGAAAAAGCTTTAAAGGGCTCTTGGTGACAAGGGTGCCACCCCCAGGCAGCCAGGTTCCCCCTTCCTGAGGATTCTTCCCCAGCATTCCCAGGACAGGAGATTGAAGGATATGTCAGCACAGGGAGGTCCTTTCTAGCATGGACTGTCTCTCCCTGGCACACCACTCACTTTACCTGGGAGCGCAGTGTTGGCCTTCTGCTTCTGCAGCTTGTCCTTCTCCTTCCTGGGCTTGGGGATGTTGAGGCGAAGCTTAAAGCTGCCCTTGCTGGCACCTTCCTGTGAGAAGCCAGGCTTGGTGGCATGCTACAGCTCCCTCAGGCTGGGCTGTGCCAGACCCCAGTTGCTGTGCACCCACCTCCTCAGCAGGGTGGGCAATAGGGCCCAGCCAGTGGATGTCCAGTAGCCGCTGCAACTCCTGGCCCAGCACACTCAGAGGGCCCTGAAGTGCCTCCTCCTCCTGCGGCGAGTCCAGCTGTGCGAGACAGGGACCATACCCAACCCTGCTGCCACCCCCAGAGGTAGCAGCCTTGAGGGGCTTTAGGTGCTCCCCAGTCCCTCACTCACCGCCTTCCCTTCCAGGAATGCCCTGGTCTCAGCCCACAGCTCTTTGATGCTCAGCACTATCTCCACAGCCATATTCCTGCTGAGAAACTGGGGCACAGAAGGGTAACCCCTTGAGCGGCAGGGCCCCATGGGGCCTGGGTAAAGCCTGCCTTACACTCCCAGTCCCCACTCACCTCTGAGGTGCCAGCAGCTTTGTGGGAGAGGGCTTCACTCAGTGCCAGGGAGCTGGCATTGACTGCATGCGCCAGCTCCTGCTCCATGGCTTTGTGAGCCTTGGCTGCCTCACGGATCCTGTGGGTGACAGGGGCTGGAGCTGCCAGGGCTCCCCTGGGCTGGGCAGGCACTTCTGCAAGGCCACAGCACAGTTCCCCCTTCCCTGTGCCCACTATATTCCCCTTCCCACAGTCTGACCTGGCAATGAGGGTCTCAGCGACCCGTGAGACCTGCTGCAAGAGGCTGCTCTCCTCCTCGGTCAGGTACTCCATGGACTGCTGGGAGCTGAGCCGTGGCCGTGTGGCTGCTCGGTAGCTCTCCCCTTTCTGCTTGTCCTCCCAAGACTTGAGGGTGCTTTCAAATGCCTGCGGGGGACAGACATGGCCTCTCTGAGACAGTCATACCTCCCCATCTCCCAGCATGGTCTTGCTGAGCACCTCAATCTCACCCGGTCCCTTGTCAGCATCTGGGCTCTGTTCTTGTGCTGGATTTTGATGATGCCGGGTGGCTGGATCCAGGCTTCTCCATCCACCTGCACAGGGACACCCTCGTCGCCCCGGATGGTGATCTTCACCACGCGGCACTGTGGGGCAGACAGCCCAGGGGTGGCATCAACAGCTGCCAAGCTGAGCAGAGCCACACTGCCTCAGGCTCCACTGCTGCCCCAAAAGCGTTCAGGCATTAGTTGTGGTCCTGCAGGGTACCTCACCACTACCTGTGCAATGCGATGGTGCTGGAGGTTGATGACCCGTGACACGGCCATCTGGATGCTGCCAAAGACTGCCACCACCTCCAGCTTCTTGTCATCGAAGGATGGAGCGCCGAAGTTCTGTAGAGGACCACTACACATGAAGACTTCTATTTTCCCCCATGTGTGGCCAAGGCAGGGACACCCTAGCCCTGGGGTATCTTAGGACTGGGGAAAGGACATCATGCCACCCAACTCTTCTCATGGTACTGGCACTCACACTGTCCTCCTTGGTGCCTCCCCAGAAGTTGATGCCCCCGGCATAGCTGGGGATGTTGAGGACAGCAATGCCCTGCAGGCTGGGCAGTGAGATAGGCACCCCGTCACACTGCAAGAGAGGGCTAAGCCTGGGGGGCTGCTGTAATGCTGCCCCTCCCACCTCTTCCCTGTTCTCCCAGCCCTATACCTCCAGCTGTACCCGCTGCTCCAGGTTCTTGTAGGTGCGCTGCAGGAGCTCCTTTGTGCCTAGCACCCCGTACCACATCATGTTCTTGGTGCGGCTGCTGTGGGGCAAAGTGGAACAGATGAGAGGCTTTGGGCTCCCCACTGCCTGTCACAGGCTCCACACCCTCCCTGGAGCACTGTGCTGAACAGTCCTGGACTGCTGGCCCCACCTTAGTTTCGTCAATTCTTGCTACCTCCCAGAAAAGCCAAAGGTGCAGCATGTTGCACCCAGATTTCGACCCTTCCATGCCAGCATGGCACTGTCCCTCTCTCCAGGTGCAGAGCAAGTAAACCCCACCGCGTCCTCATGTCTTCACCCTTTCTGGGGTGTTTGCAGCCTGCCACCAAGGGGTGCTCATCCCAGCAATGGGTGCAGGTACAAAATCTGCTGCAGGAAGGATCTCCAACACAGTAGGACTGAGTCACCCCTATGACTCCCAGCAACTTGATGGCATTGGAAAGCCTGGGGTACATGTTTTTTCCTAGGGGAAATCCAGGGGTTCCAGCCCACCTGCACTTCTTGGGGTGCTCATCGCGTTTGTTGTTGAACTCCAGGGAGATCTTTGCATCCAGGCCGATGCCAAAGTAGTTATTCATGACACATTTCTCCAAGAAGTGTCTGAAATCAGCAAAGAGGGAAAGCAGGTTGAGCAGCAGCTGCACATCGGTGACTCTGGGTTGGCACCAGAAGATGCGGTGTAACACCCACTGGAGCAGAACGGCTGGCACTGGGAAGCCTGACCAAAACTAGCAGGGATGGCTGCTAGTTTCCCTCAGTCACCATGGCAGGATACCCACGGCACAGCCAGGACCTGCCTGCAGGTGGGAACACCAAGCTCAAAGCATCAGCCAGAGATCCCACACCATCCACAGGCAGGCTCCCCCAGCATGGGCACTGCTTGGCCAGGGAGGGCCTGGTAGCAGGAATGCCACACTGGTGGGCAGCAGCCTCCTCAAAGGGGCAGCATGGTACCAGCTCCTGGGCAGCAAGAGTGGGCCAGGGTCTCTGGGGCAGGCAGAACAACTGACTCACAGGGTGCTGGGGTCTTCAGGGAACTGCATGCTGCCAAAGGTGTCTGGCCGGTCCAGGATGATGGAGGAAGACGCAGAGGTCACCGTCACCCGCCGGGAGCCTGGCCAGGGTGACAGGGAGGTAGCTGCTACACGCATTCTCACCCTGAGCCCATCCCACAGCTCACCCCCATACCCCCACAAAATGCCACATGCCCTGCTGGCATCTTACTGAGCTTCTCCTCCTCCTTGTTGAACTCCTCTGAGCTGTCCTTGCTGGGGCCCACACTGCCCTGGTAGGCTTGGGTCTGCTTGTTCTGCTCATCCACAGCTGGATACAAAGAGGGGCATGACAGGGAGTCTGTGCAGCCCTGTAGCTCCTCTTCGTGTCAGCCCTGTGGGCTCATGCCAGGAAGGGCCCAGGGCAGGGCCACTGCTGCCATCCCAAGGATCCCCAGGGAGAACAAAGGCATGGGTCCAGCACCAACCCAGTGTGGCTTCACAGCCCCTGCCAGGCTGCTGCAGCATCAGGGAAGCTGCCAGCTCCCACCACTCCCTCACCTTTCTCTGTCTGCTCAATGATTTGCCGCAGGGCTTTCTTCAGGCTGTTTGCCCGCAGCATGAGCTGCTCCTTGGATTTGAAGATGCGAGGCTGGGGGTTGGGGTTGAAGCTGCCGGCTTTCTCCTGGCCCTTGACATCAGCATGGGTAGCCTCTGCCATTTCTTCAGGGACCATGATGGCCTGAGCTTCCTCATTCAGCTCCCGCACCAACGAGTCCAGCTTTTCATTCAGCATGGCACACTGCGGGACACCTACCCCACTCAGCACCTGACACAAGCTGCTGCCCCCCACCAGTGCTGGTGCGTCCCTGGGCACTATGAGTGCCTGGATACCCCCAAGCACCCGGACACCCCGTGCCTGGGCACCCCAAGCATGGCACACCCCAATATATGCTCAACAAGGGCATAGGCCTGCGGAGCAGCCCCTCCCCTGCTCGAGGGCTGTGCCTTCAGCTCCCCTGCAACACACCTTCCGTGCCATCAGCTCAGCCTCCTGCTTGTTCTCCGTCGCCCTTTTGTAAGCCCGCCCAACTTCAGTCACAAAGTCATTGACAGTACCACAGAGGAACCTGCCAAGGGAAGTGGCTGGAGGTCAAGAGGGGCACAGCACGGCCAGCGAGGCACAGATGCCAGCCAGGGCACCTGCTGGGATAACACTCGCTGCTCCAGAGGGCCAGCACCAGGATTATCTGCCAGGCACCAGCACAGCCAGCAGCTGCTGGCAGCCAGTTGGGACAGGGGGGGTGCAGTGGTCCTGAGGACAGGCCCCAGCCTAGCAAAAGGGGCTCCTGGCACCCCCATCAACAGCTCCCTCCTTACTTTGCAGAGGAGATCACCACTGAGTGCTTGTCTGACTCCAGGATCTTGGCCAGGTGGAAGGCAACAGAGTCCGCATAATGGGAGATCTGGACCTGGGGGACACAGGTGGTGACAGCTGGACACCTGCCACCTTGCCATGTGCCCCGCTCAAGGATGAGCTTTGCCCAGCCAGCCTTGAACTGGGGATGATCAGCTCTTATTCAGCCCAGTCCCCACCACTGAGGGTAGCCATGCCAATGCTGCTAGGCAGAGGGGAGGTCAGTCACATCAGGAGGGAAACTGAGGCAAGGGGCTGAACAGGAGCACACACAAGAGTCCAAAGCAGTTGGCCACTGGCAGGCTAGCTCTACCTCACCTTCTGCCTGCACCCAACTGCACATGCCAGGCTAAGACCTGCCTGGCTCATTTCATTGCATACAGGCAACTGCAGCCCCCTCAGAGCCCCAGTTCCCAGGGACCCCCAGAATAACCTCTTCCTGTGCCATCCCTCCCTACGTGCCCCTGAATTGGGTTGAACAGGAACCTGCCCTCCAGCCTGCCCTCCCCATCTCAAGCCCCCAAATGCCAACAGTTCCCACCTGGATGTTGGAGTCCCCATTTTCCTCCTCCTTCAGGGCTGAGGGGGACTGCTTGGGGGCCTCATAGGTAAGCACACTCCACCTGCCAAGCAGAGACCACGGCTGCTTGCCATCTCCTGGCCCCCTAGCACAGGGACAAGCAAGGAACTGGGACAGGCTTCCCAAGAGATGCCAGGGTAGGGGGGACAGAGAGGCATGTATTCCATGTCCTGCTCACCGGTCCAGCATTTTGGTGGTGGCCCTTTCCAGCTTCTCCAGGATCTGCAGCAGCTGAGTGTCGTCGTCACATAGGCTGCCCCAACCCAGGACCCGTGCCAGGTCATTACCAGTCCCCAGCGGCAGGACACCTAGCTGACACTGCAGGAGAGAGACAGAGTGGAGGGGCTCAGAGCAGCCCCCAAGGGCACCTGTGACACCCCCAACTGCTGTGCCCATTGCTTGGCAGCACCTGGGGCACACAGAGTGTGCCAGTGCTGGGGATGGTGCCAGCCTGCACTAGTAATACCAGGCACTCCCAACTCACCTGCTTGTGGAGGCCAAGGGCGTCGATCTCAGAGAGCACCCAACCCACACTGCCATCCCCACCACACACCAGGATTCTGAAGGTGGAGAACTTCTGGAAGAGGCGCAGCCTGGGTGGGGGGCAAGGAGAGAGGGACTAGGTGCTGTGCCAGGTGCCCACTGGGATCCCACCAAGGCAATTCCAGGGTGCTCAGGCTGGTGCTTACCCCAGGTGCGGGCCACCATTCATGAGGTCAAAGACTTGGGCTGGGTTGAGGAACTGCTTGAACTTGCGCAGAAACTTGACACCCTGGTTGTCCCCGCTCTTGGAGTTGACGAACGCCAGGAGAGGGCTGGAGCAGGTCGAGGGGCAGGTGGCTTTCCAGAAACCTGCAGTAAGCCCAAACACATGAGCCCCAGCTCTCACTCCCCACACACTTCAGGAGAGCAGAGTATGGACACTCCATCTGTGCAAGCCCAACCTGTGGGGTGCTGGGGAAGGAGGGGCAGTGATAGGGATGTCCAGGGGATGGTGAGGGGCAGAGGGAAGAGGAAGCACTATGCTTTTAAAGAAATGAGATGGGGAAAGAAATGTGCCCAAGGCAGAGTAGGATTGACAGCTGGCCCAGAGCCCGCACCTGCCTCAGGCACATCTTGGCCGTGGCAGTTCCCTGGCTAGTGTCTGCAGGCTTCTTCCCTTGGCAGACCAAGCAATGCTGTAGCAGGGACCATATCAGCCATCATGCCACTGGCACCAGCCCACAGTTATTGCCCTTAGAGCCCCATGGGCTGCAACTAGGAGCCCTAGCACCCCCACCACAGCAGGAGCATGGGGGCAACATCCCCCACCGCCCCCCTCTCCTTGCCTGGCCATTGCTCCATCTCCACTCCCAGCCTAGCTGAGCAGAGCAGAGCAGAGCAGTAACACAAAGCACTGAGAGCTGCTGAGTCAGAGCGTGGGCTGCAGTGGAAAAGCTTGCTGCCAGCAGTACTCATATGCTGCAGCAGGACAGCATGGCAGGACAAGGGGGGACTGAGGCCTTGCTAAGCTGTTCCCAGTCAAGTGGGCAACAGTCACAGCCACGGATGGCTGGGCTGCTGGAGAGGGACAGGGCAGAGGTGCTGCCAGGGATCAGCCACCAGCAGCCGAGGCTCTGGAGCTGAGGAGCAGCCGCGTGATTGTTACCCTGACAGCATCCCAATGAGTAACAAGAGGCAAATGAGCCACCAGCTGAGCTCAGTGGTGAAAAGCATTAAAGAATGAAGAAAGAAATATCCGGAGGAGAAGAACAGATTTTGCTCAGCGGAGGCCAGCTGGGCCCCTCAGGAGAAGGAGACAGCTGGGGAGGTCCCCCCACGCTCCACATGGCTTCTCCCTGCAGTGTCCCGTGCCAGGGCAAAGCTGTGCTCTGCACTACCAAAGAAACAGCTGAGCTTCAGACACTGAGAAATAACCCAAGAGCTTTATCCTGCCTTGAGAGATGTTGAACCATTGAGGCACAAAAGAGGACAGCCCACCTCAGGGGTACAGGGCTGGCACTGCTGATCCCAGCACAGAGGCACCATGTCCTGAGCCACTGCAAGTGGTGACCTGGCAGGAGCAGCTAAAGCCATATGTGGGCAAGAAATGCCACCTCAAAGCCCACAGAATACCACCAAGCCCTGAAACAGAGTGCAAGGCAACAAGCAGCCTTCAACTAAGGGAGGGGCGCTGACTCTGGAGCCTACTGAAGGTGGTGTTCCTGCTGCCCCACAAAACAGGCACAGTGCAACAAGTCAAAGCCTCCAGAAGACCTCAGAGACCTCAGAGACCTATCCCAAACAGCCTGTCCCCCTCACCAGACCAGCCCCGTGCCCTCCACAACTTACCATCAGAATCGATGCTGTTCAAGGCAGTTGGCGGGATGATGGACACTTTGTACTGGCCCAGGGGGCACCTCTTGCCAAGGAGCTCCTTGCAGGCACTGTGAACCTGGGAACACAGGAACACCTGTATAAGCAGAGCTGGGGGATGCAGCACCAAAGTCTCAGCATCAGCTTTCCCAGAGATGCACACAGGAGGGGCAGTGCTGTCTGTGCTGGGAGAGGGGTGGGGACAGGGATGGGTACATCCTTACAATGGCCTTGCACCAGAGACACCGCCAGTCCTGCAGCCTCCGGACACTGCCACAGGTCCGGTCGCAGACAGCACAGCGTGCACTGACGGGCAAGTTCCCCTCCAGCCACTGATGGGGCATGGCCACCTGCAGAGAAGAGCAGCTACCAATAGCATCCTGCACGCTTGAGGGAAAGCTCATAGGCCACATCTTTCCCCAAGCACCATGGAGGTGGTGCCATGCAGCAGGGCAAGGTGGGTCTGGGACCCCTCCCATGTCCTCTTATCCCTGCCCACCTGGCTGCTTGAAGCCATCAGCATGTGAGGCAGGGCAGACACCTCCCCAGAAAATGTCTGGAGGTGGCCCCACTCGGACAGCAAAAAGGGATCCTGACACAGGGGTCCAGAGGAGGTGTCCCCAAGCTATGCCCCTGCAGAGCTATGCCCAGAGGCCACACAGTGCAAGGGACAGCTACAGTTTCTTCCTGCTTCCTGATTTGGGCACAGCAAGGCTAGTTCTGATGGAGGATCTGTCCTGCCAGGATACCTGACAGGGACTCCCCTGCTTACCCCATCCTCATCCTCGATGATTTCAATGCCGATGGAGGCCAGAGTCGTCCACTTGCAGTTGTTTGTGGCTCTGACAGCACAGCGCTTGTGTGCCTTGAACTTGCAGACTGCATAGGGGGGACCAGTGAGGAGCAGAGAAGGTCCCCACGGCATGCACATCCCGGGTCCCAAACCCCTCTGCATCTGGGCAGTGGGCATCACCCTGCACCACTCCTGCTCTGGCCCAGCTTTGAGAGGCTGCCCTGCCCTTGATCCAAACCCCTGCCCACCTCCCAGCAGGACCCCAGCACTGACCTTCACAGGAGAGGCCATGGGAGGTGACCCCTGGAAGAGCTTCGCGGCATACATTGCAGAAGGTGGGGCGGGCGTGGGAGCAGGCGTACCAGTTGTGCATGCCCGAGAAGTGCTCCATGTTGAACTGTGTGGCCTGGAGGCACAGCCCTGCCCCATCAGTGCCTGGCATCCTCAACCAGCACTCCCTCCTAGCCCCCTGAGTCCCCCCAGCCCAACTCCTGTCCTCCTTGTGGGGCTATGCCAAGGGCAACAGCTCTTGTCTGGCAAAGGCCCACAGAGGGAAACACACTCACATAGAAATACGGATCCATATAGCACCCTGCCCACATCACCTCATGGATCTCCCACTTCTGGACAGATTTCAGGGCTGTGATCCAGTCCTCCATCTCCTTCCGGTTCTCCGCACATAAAATGAGCTTCCTGAATGGCGTGATCACCTGCAACAGCCACCATCCCCACATTCTCTCGCAAGGCCACTGCCAGGCCAGCCAGAACCCAGCACAGACCCCAGCAACCTCTGGCACACCAGTGCCACCTCGAGCAGCAGGAGGCCATGCTATGGAGTGCTCCATGGCTCTGGGGGGATGAGGGAGGTCTGTAGTGCCTCCCCACATGGCTCCGAGGTCTCCACAGGGTGCAGTTGGTAGCCCCACACCTCCCTCACCGTGAAACTGTTGTTGATGTTCTTGGTGCTGGTCTCGGCCACACTGGCATCAGACAGGTCCACCTCATCAAAGATCAGGGACTGCAAGGGAGGAACCAGAGCCCCAGTCCACCAGGCAGGGATCTCTGTCCCCTCCTGGGATGGCAGGCTCAGGTCCCCCCCAACTGGGCATGTTGGAAGCACCCTCCAGCCTACCTTGGCATCCTTAGCATAATAAAGTGTCCTGCCTCGCAGCTTGAAGTATCGTCTCTTCCACCTCTGGAAGGAGCTCGTCTGCTTCAGCAACAGCCCCTCCTTTACGCTCTTCTGCAGAGACCACAGTGTCCTGAGCTCCCGTAGCCCCCCAGGATCACCAAAGCCACCATTTTCCCCTGTGACACCAGTCCCCGGGTCCCCAGGAGCACAGATTGGACATTCTGGGGCTCACTCTCTGCTGCATGTAGCAGGGCAAATTATGTTCCCTGCCTACCATCGCCTGGGTACTGGGCACTGCCTGTGATCTGGAAGGATGCTGCTGGGCATGGCAGGGCTAGAAGATGCAGATCTCCAGCAGTGCAGAGGCTCCACTGTTGATGCTTCCTCTCCATCCCCAGGGTAGTGCCTGGAGATCCTCACCCTGCTGCAGCTCCCTAGAAGCCAAGGGCAGAACTGGAGCCAGGAGAGCTTTCTTTAAGAGGACACTAGTGCCCCAGGGATACCAACTGCATCTTCGAGTGGCATTACCTGGGCACTGTGGCCCCAGCCGGTTTGGAGAGCAGAGCTGGAGCACAGCCAGAGTGCAGCCTTGCCCCCACAGCCCCCGGAGAGGACAACCTGGGGCTGAGGGTAGCCCGCAGCAGGCAGAGCATCCCCTGCAGCACAGTGCATCACTGCAACCTGGATGCCAGTCCTCTGCCCTCCCCGAAACACAGCACCTGCCAATATTTACCCTTCTTGCAGTGGTGTTTACAAGACTCAATTAATTAGTGTTTGCAACATGGCTATGAGCCTGAAAGAGGCGGCAGAGATGCTCTGGCACTGCCTCATCTTTGATTGCATCTTCTTTAAACACCACCAGCAGCTCTGTTCAGCTGCTTCTCTGCAATTAGCTGCCACGGTGGTTGTATCAATCCAGGCACATGATGACAAGCCACGTTTAACGGCAAATTAGCACTGGGCATGAGGGCACAGTGAGGGAAGCACAGCCCTGGTGCTCTGCACTCCTGTGCCCACCCACGTGCTGCAAGAGGTGGCAGCCAGGCACCCATCAGCCTGCAAACACACCAGTCCCAGGTCTCAGTCTTAATCTACTGCCCCACGGGTTTGAACCAGATGGCTAAAGCACCAGGAATAGCAGAAGCCTTCACAAAGAAGCTAAAACCCCGCCTGGCGTGCTCCCTAAGCCTCAGCTGTCCAAATGCGTTACCCTCCTGAACCTCCCTGGGGCACCCACCACATTGTTCCCTGCTCTCTTCCAGCTTGGAGTTTGAAGAGGGATGTTTTAAGCTTTATCACTCCCCAAGACTGGTGCAGAGTTTGGCTGCGGTCAATCAATCATCATGATGCCTCGGAATGTCGGTGCAGGTTCAAACAGCCCAGTGATCCCCAGTGCCAGCACCCCAGGGCACACTGCATCCTTTTCCTGGCCTCTCAGCTGTGAGAGCGCAGAGGGATCCTTCCAGTGGGGTCCACCTGTGACCTCAGATCCACACACAAATCATGCACCCTAGCAGTCCTTGTCCCACACCAGGAGGGGACAAGCCAGGGTCCTGCCATAGCCCGGTGTGGTCCAGCCCCAACCACCACATCCACCACACCTGGCTGCACTCCTCAGGCACAGGTCCCGTGTTTGCTGCAGTCATTGCTGTTGTTGCAAAGGACAGGCAGTGTGTGACATCGAGGAGTGGTATTAAGGAGCTGTGTCGGTGAAGGGCGGGGGGGGGGCGAGCGTTAGGAGAAAAGGATGACAAGGAGAAGGAAGAAGAGGCGGGTTCATGATGGCGCCTCAGGGCTATCACAGCAGGGGCTGGAGCCAGCTGGGCACGGGCACTCTGCCTGGCTCCAGGGCCACGTGGGTGGCAGGATATAGCAAGGACTGGCTGCCTGGGAGGGTGGCACCCACTCCTGCAAAGGAGGGTCAGAGCCGAAACACCCCCAGCAGCAGCTCCTGACAGCAGCAAAAAGTCATCACTCAGCCCCAAGATGTCATAGTCCTGGCCCTCCCAGGGACAGGATGCAGCTGCCCTGAAAGGCAGACTCTCCCACCTTCACCACAACACCCATGAGAGTTCTCCCACCTTCACCACAACACTTCCAATACCATAGCTGGGGGACTGTGCCTCAGTTTTCCACCAGTGCAGACTAATCCCTAGCCATCCCAACACGGGGCGGCAAAATTGGTGCAGAGAAGCTCAGGGGGCACCTCTCCCCATGCCCACCCTTGTGGGCTGCTTTGGGCATCAAAGCCCCAGCCCTCTGTGTCGCCATGTGCAGCATTTTGCTGCACAAGTCCTCAGGTAAGCAGCTGCCTATCCAGACTCCATCATCCCTGGTGAGTGATGCCATGTGGTACAGCTTCCATTGGTGCCTGCACGGGGCCAGACAACCCCTCCCTGGGGAAAATAAGGCAGGTCCCCTTTCCAAAATAAGCCCTGGAGTCCAGCTGTCCCATGCTGCCTGGGCAGGCACACAAGTCTGGGGTGCTGGAGGGCTGTTTTGGGATCTCACTGTGGTAAGCCACCCACCTACGTCATTTTTTTACCATGGGTCTCAGCCAGGAGCACCTGCTCCAGCTGCTGGGGCAGGGAGCAGCTCCCAAGTGGCTCCATGGTTTTGGACCCCTGCTTTTGAAATGAACAACAGGAGGACACCTGAGAGGCACCTGATGGCCAAGGCCAGCAGCAGGCCCAGCCACACAGTGGGAAGCCACGCTGCAGCAGCATTGCTGGGTGAGCCCAGTGTTTCCTCTTTGCAAACAGGAAAGGGGTGACGATGGCAAGGGCAGACAGGCCATGCCAGGGTGGCATCACCCCTGCTGTGCTGGCTCCCCAAAGCCCTGTCCAGAGCACCAGGGTCACCACAATTGTATAGTAAGTGGCTATTAGGTACCCTAGAGCTCAAAAGAGCTGGAGCTGAGCACCTGCTGCACAGGGACTGCCTCTTCTTCCTGGAGAGTTTTGGGGACAACGGGAGCGCTGGCTCACTGGGCTGGGAGCTCTGCACCGGTCACTGCACAGCTGTAAAGCACAGTGTGCCACCCATACCCCAAAACAAATCCAAGCCCCTCCATTCACCCCAACCACAGCTTTTCTTTCTGGAAAGCCCCAAGCAGAACTGCAGGGAGCCTCAGCAAAGCCAGAGCTGGTCTCACCTCAGCAACCGAGGTGGCACACCCAGAGCCACATACAACCTGCCCAGCAATCAGCCAGAGGCCAGCTCCCCTGTAGGGCTCTGTCCCAGCACTCACTGCCCAATCCCAAGATCCCTCCGTGCTCTCTCCAGCCCAAGGGACTCAGCACCAGCACTGGGGGTATGCCAGAGGCACAGGGCAGGAAGGGAAAGGCGAGAATGAAACATAACAGCATCTGCAGACATACTACCACCTCCAGGTCAGATGCAGCTGAAGTGGCAGTGGCAGCGGAGCCTCAGAGGGGACACAGGTAAAAATGGCCCTGGGAGGATGGCCAGCCACATGCTGTGCCAGGACTGGGCTGGTTTCCAGAGGCCATCATGCCACAGGCTGCCTGTGTGCTCAGCACAAGCAGGGGGCTTGAACTGCAGTCCAGGGATTCTTCCAGGTCAGGCTACAACCCAAAATGCCAGCCCTTCCTTCAGCCCTAAAGCAGAGCCCCAGGATGCTGCTTTGTTCTGTCACCCCACTCTCCCAGCTCTGCCACCACCATTCCTGGGAAGAGCCCATTGTGCAGCCAGGTCTGACCACAGCTGGGAGAGGAGGGTTTTCCTGCTGGGAACAGCTTGGACAGTGAAGGAGTGCCTGGAGAAGAGCCAGAAAGTTTGTTACCCAGGAATGCCATAACATACAGCTCGTGAGAACCACACTATCTGCCCACACAGCTGGCTACCCTACACCACTCCTGAAGGGATATACTTGCCCCTGTGACCACACAATGCCTCACTCAGTGGGAGGAGAAGGGAAAGAGGATAACTTGTCAACACACCAACCTGCATTGCACCAGCATCATTCCAGGCAGCCACCCTCCTGCTCCAAGTGCAGCGACCCACTGGGCACAAGCCAGGGTCCAGCTGCATAAGAACTCATCCCCCACTTGAGCCAGCAGGCACCAGGACAGCAGAGGAAAGCTGGCAGACCTCAAACAGCCCAGCTGCAGGGCTTCCACCAGCTGCTAGGCACCCCACAGGCTGGAGTCAGTTGGAAACCTTATCAAGCTTTGTGACACAGCAGAGCTCTTCCGGGACTGGGCAGTCAGGGGGCTGGGTGCCTGACAGGTGCTATGGCCTCACAGGCTCAGCTGCTCACAGAGGATGGAGCTTTCTGCCACTGCAGGACCAACCACAATATCCCTTCCCCGTGCTGGGTGGATGCTTAAAATGAGATTCCAGCACCAGTCCTGACAAGCCATCACATCGTGCCCACAAGACCACTGAAAGGCGACAATTAACAGAAGGAGAGGAATGAGGAAAGGAACCCCCAGAAGAAAGGCAACCGCCCTACAGCACATTATCCAGCAGCTGCTTTTTAGAAATGAGGTCATGCTTCCCTATTTACAGCCACATCGGTCCCCAAGCATCGTGCTAGCAAGCATCCCACATCAGCCCAATCTTTACCTTGTGCCTCAATGCTGGTGGGCACAGCCCTCCCACTCTGCCCAGCAGGGGTGGGAAAGAGGTGATGGACAAGAACGACATTTACATAACAGAAAAAGTTAGCATGGAGAGGGCAGAGTGCTTGAGAAACCTCACAAACATCCGGCTAGTGACAGTGGGGCTATCTTCACACCCCAGACACCAGCTTGGTGAGCCCTGATTAATGAGAGCAAGCCCAGCCTCCCCGGTCTCAGACAGTGTTTTCTTGTGTTGAGGTGCAGTTTCCTATTTTTTCATCTCTATCCATTGGCAGACACCACTGAGAAGAGCCTGGTTCCCCCTTTGCTGCACCCTCACTTTCAAAAACCAGGGACCCCTTGGTTACAGTCTCTCCTCCAGGCTGAACAGTCCCAGCCCTCCCAGGCTCTCTCTGTATGAGATGCTCCAGTGTCCCACCAGTGTCAAGTCTAGAAGATGCACTGCCAAGGAGCCACAGTCCACCCTCCTGCTGCAGAAGAAAGGTTTTCAGGCCTGGCCCCAGCCAGCTCTACCTTCTTCCTCCATCTGTTGGCCAGGATCTAGCGCTCAGTGGGCAGCCTTCCCCACAGCCTGGCTCTACAGCACTGCCTCACCAGGCTCTCTACAGCTGCCCAACACCCCAATATGCACAGGTACATCATGCCTCATTCCTGAGGCACCCTGAGCCTGCAGGATGCTCAATACCTGCAGCAAGGACAAGGGTACCAATAACCCCACTGACCTCCCTGAGCCCCATGGGAGGATTCTGGTGGGTCCCTCAGCCCCACCAAACAGCTGTGATGTATCTCCAGATCAGGAATTTGGGAACACAATTCCCCTTTCCAAACAGCAGACAAGCCATGGTTACCCCTGCCCACCATGGCCATGCACATTGTGCCCATGCCACGGGCAGCCCTGGATCCCTGGCAGGCACCCCGCTGTGTCCCCCTTGATGCCTCTACCTCCCAGCTCTGGCGCAATCACCCCAGGACCTGTCGCTCGCTGAACCAAACAGCACTGCTGGATCACTCTCTGCCTCCACTCTGGGAGGCAGCTGCTGGTAGAGCCTGTGCTAAGGCAGTGCCGGGGAACTGACACCCCAGCCACGCGGGCAGGATGTGACCCACCACCCCCATCAACTCAAATGCATTGGTGCGCCCCAGAACCAGCCCCTCTCTCCCCTTCACCTTCTCTCCAAGCCCAGTCCTAAGGGGACCAGTGCTGGGAAGCAGCATCACATCCCCCTCCCACTCTGCACTTGCACACCTAAAACCTGGTACAGGCAACTGGCAGCCCCCAGATGCATTGGGGAGTGGGGGGGTGGGGGGGAGGGAAATGTCAGCAAGACTCCATCCATCCTGGAGCCTTTCAGTCCAGCAGGGACACCTGCATCTGGCAGTTGTTTTTGTCACTGAGCATAATGACCTCACCACCTCCACAGCAATGCTGGCACAAAGCACCCCACAGGATGTCCACAGTTCCAGCCTGGAGGTGTGGAGTGGGGGGGATGTGATTGATGTGGAGGCTTGATGAAGGGATGTGGGGGCATGAGCATTCAGAGTGCAGAAGCACTGGGACTGGAAAGCAGCAATCAGAAGGATTCAACAGATCCCAAAATGATCCTCACCTATTCCTGTCCCAGGGGCTGGAGTGGGAGAAGTTGCCTGCTTCCACCACCAGAGACCAAGGTCTCCCCAGTCAGTGTGGATGGGGTGGCGGTCCTGACATTTCTCAGCCCCCAACATGGCAGGCTCCTATAGACCCTCTCAAGCACCCCACCCACCATATATGACCCAAAATAGGACAGTGAGCCCTGATCCCCCACCGCCTGTTGTCTCAGGAGCTGCCACCCTGGCACTGAACCCTCCTTTATACTGTGTTCTTTAGGTAGCTGCCCCTGGGGTGCAGGCAATGATTCCCTCCCCCTACCTCAGCCACACCTGGGTGCCAAGGATGTCAAGACAGGGGTGTCACTCAGGAAGGTGTCTGCCATGGCACACACCCTGTGGCTGTGCCTGGAGTGACAGGCAGCAGATGTGCCATGTCAGAGCTGTAAGCCTGACCTGGGTGGCAGCAGCAATGTCATCCAAAAATCCTCATCTCCGTAGGGAAGGAAGGAGTCCATCCAACCAGACGCCAGGCTGGCAAGTGCAGTCCTGCCCATCTGGACCAGGGCAAAGGCATCCCCTCAGGAAAAACACTGAACCCCAACACTAAAAACACAGAGGTGGTAGGGGAGGCCTACACAGCTTGCTCTCAGGCCACTCCAGCTCCAGCCCTGCCAGCTCTCACTCTCTCCCCCAGCTCCATGGGCTGTTAACCCAGACATGTCATTTCCACCTGCCCATCCATCACGCCACCTGCCTCCCCTGGCATGCTGCACAGCATGACCTCCTGAATGGCTAATTGCTGATGCCAAGCAGGATGTGGGCAGCAACCACAGCAGGCAGGGAGACAGCCTTTCCCCACGTGCAGCCTGTCAGCGGCAAGGCCAGAACCTGCTGCTGGTATTGGGGGCTTTGGCAATTGGGCTGGGGCTCAGAGCATGCTCGTGTTCCTGCACTGCTGCTGTAGGACATGGGCATAGCCCAGCCATCTGCCCCTTCCCCTCAGACTTCTTGGCATTGATGGCCCCCTGTGATGTCCCTGTGCCCCACAGCATGGCAAGTGCTGCATGGCAAACTCTAGTGGCTACCGCTGCCCTTCCAGAAGGGTGCTGAGTGTTCATACACAGAACTAAGCATCCCCATGATCCTGCTCACTGGCCTGGCTTCCCACCATGCCTCCTCCCCAACACCCTGCACCCAGCATAGCCCTCTAGACCCACCTGGCAGCTAACTTGGAGAGGGCAGAGTTGATGCCAGCCTGCTTCAAAGAAGGGAAAATTGAGGTATGTTCCTTGAGCAGCCAGAGGGACTCAGTAAGCACCCCCTCAATTCCCCATGCCCCAGAAGTCTCCTCTGCCAAGTGGAAAAACCCCACAGTGCTAGGTTGGGAGCACACAGTTTCCATACCCTTGAGCAGGTATCCTCTGCCCCACCTCATGCCAGTGCACCAGGCTTGGCACAACGGCCAAGACAGGGCCAGCAGGAGGGGAGCCTGCCCCAGCCCCAAGCATCCCCACAGCTGCCACCAGACCCACACCGCCTCATTCCCCTTCCTTCATGCCCTCAGCACCCAACACCAGAGTCCAGTGACAGCCCCCTTCTCCACAACTACATTCCTATGCTGTGTTTTCAGAACTCTCCCCTCTCCCTGGAGCAGCACAGCCACCAAATCCCCACTGAGGAGAGGCTGGCACCAGAAGCTGGCTGCAGGGGGATTTCTTGCAGCCCCTGTGTGCCACCCAACACTGCAGGCACTGCATTGACTCATTCCACCACCTCCTTCCCGCAGCTGAAAGGTGGATGCAGAGGACCAGCGTGTCATCCAGAGCGTCCTCCCAGCACTGTGTCTGCATCCTCCCTCCCCAAAATGTTCCCTCCAAACCTCCTTCTTTCCCCACATCCCACCTGACCATTCGGCCCAGGTTATTTCTGCCTGCAATGCATTTCACTGTCCTGACCTGGGACCTCTGACCATGCACTCCTGTTTGGCTAAAGGCACCACACCCCATATTTTGTAGGTACTATCAAAATAGCTTTTTCTGAGCAAACTGTGATACACACACACACACACTCCAGCTGCTGTCATGCTAGTGGCTGGGAAGTATGAGTGTCACATCTGTCCTCAAAGGTGTTCCCATCTGTCCAGCAAGCCACCACTGGGGACTAGATCTGTGGGAATGGGGCCTGCAGGGGAGCTGGCACAGCCAAATTGATCTGGGGCACTAGGAAAGATGCAGGTTCCATTTCACCACCCACCAAGCCCTGCACACACAATGCCTGCAGCAGGGTGTGGGATCCGAGGAGCCTACAGAGCGGTCATGACCCTAAATCTCAGCCCCAGAGCATCTATGGAGCATCCCAAAAAGAGTCCTCTTGTTCCAGGGACAGGTAGGGGGAACCAAGGGGATACAAATGCAGCATGAAGGCAATGTGGTAGGGGCTCTCTGGGAATGGGGGAGAGACCGTGTTCCTGAATAGTGGGATAAAATCCATGCTTCACAGCCCCATGGGACCCATGCTGACACTACCACTGTGGGGTATGCATGTTTCTATGTGCCCTCCCACAGGACACAGGGGGCCAGAACTCTCCCAGCTGTGGCTGGGTCAAGTCTGCCAGCAGCAAGAAGCTGATACTGATTTACACGCTGGTAAACTCCCCTGCCTCATCCTCAGCAGTGAGCCCACACCCAGCCACCCCCTCACCGTCGGTATCCCCCACCCCTGACCTTGCTTCTCATCTGCCCCGAGGTGGAAACCTTCCGGATGAGCTTGTGAGAACTGTCCTCCTGCTCGCCCTCGCTGTCGGACGACTCCTCACCACCAACCTCGGGTGAGATGGGTGCCAGCTTGTCCAAGTCCAGGGATGACACTGATTCCCGGGTTTTCCTCGAGAACAGGTCCCCAGGCACCAGCTTCTCAGCCATCTTCTGACCTCGCTTGGCTCAGACCTCTGCAGCCCCTGATGACAGCCCTGAGAGGACAAGGACACATAGGAATGGAGGAAAAGCCCTGAAGAGGCATGCATGGCCCCTCATCCTGTAAGGCTCTGCTAGCTGGGAGGTGCAGCCCTGGAAATCAAGGGAGATGGCGCATCCTTGCCCAGAAATGACACTTAGGGTGGCATCCTTGCAGGCAAAGTTTTTCTTCCTTGCATTTTTTTCAGCATCCCAACTATTCCTCAGCCTACCTGGCATCCCAGCATTGTCCCTGGCTTGGGCACAGGACGCTGTGGCTGCCCCATGTTCGGGCATTGGCACATTGGTGCATAAAGGAGTGGAAGACATTCCCGCAGCCTGTGCTATTTCTCTTTGTTACCTAGCCCCGAGGTGCTGGGCTGCCCTGCGTGGCCGGGGACAGCGCAGGGATCTCCATGGCAGTTGGACCCCGCCATCCGTCTGGCTCCGGCAACTGGGAAGGGATGGGTGAACCTCCCGCGCCCATGGGTCGCGAGCCCCGAGCAGGTGACTGCAGGTGGGCTGGGATGGATGGGGGAGCGCGGGGTTCCCGCATGCGGGGGAGGCCATGTCCCCATGGCATCCCTGCCGGCCCCGAGGGCTAAGGAAGGACTGAGGGGGCACCTACCTCGACAAGCGAACCTGGACGGCAGCAGGGCTGCCGTGGCCGGGCCGGGGGTCGCGGGGGGCACGCCACGGCGCCGTGCCGGGCCCCGCGCACCTACCACAGGCCGGCTCTACCGCGCCCTCCCCCTTCTCCGCGACTGCCGGCAACCGCGGTGCCGTCTCTCGGCGCAGCAACAAGCGTTGCGGGAGAGGACAGGGAGGGAGTGAGGACAGGGAGGGAGTGAGGACAGGGAGGGAGTGAGGACAGGGAGGGAGCGAGGGCCGCGCTGCGGCCCACGCCCCCCCCCGCCCCCCCGGGTGCATTGCCTCCTCCAGCCCCAAGGCTGCCGGGTGCCGGATCNGCGGCGCGGGCGGCCCACGCACGGCCCCGAGCATGCGGGCACGGCGGGCACCCGCGCGCCCCCGCGCGCATCCGTGTGCGGCACTCGCTCGGGCACGGGAGAGCACGTGCACGCACGTGTGCACTGCCCGCCCACGCAGGCACGGCGGGCACACCCGGTGTGGGGGTGCTCACGCACACACCGCCGCCGTGCACATACGTGCGCACAGGCTCACACATGCACGGGCAGGCACCGCTTTCNGGAGCGCGGGGTTCCCGCATGCGGGGGAGGCCATGTCCCCATGGCATCCCTGCCGGCCCCGAGGGCTAAGGAAGGACTGAGGGGGCACCTACCTCGACAAGCGAACCTGGACGGCAGCAGGGCTGCCGTGGCCGGGCCGGGGGTCGCGGGGGGCACGCCACGGCGCCGTGCCGGGCCCCGCGCACCTACCACAGGCCGGCTCTACCGCGCCCTCCCCCTTCTCCGCGACTGCCGGCAACCGCGGTGCCGTCTCTCGGCGCAGCAGCAAGCGTTGCGGGAGAGGACAGGGAGGGAGTGAGGACAGGGAGGGAGTGAGGACAGGGAGGGAGTGAGGACAGGGAGGGAGCGAGGGCAGCGCTGCGGCCCACGCCCCCCCCCGCCCCCCCGGGTGCATTGCCTCCTCCAGCCCCAAGGCTGCCGGGTGCCGGATCCCTGCCGAGCATCCCGCAGCACGCCCAGGAGGGAGAAGGNCGTGCACAAACGGATGCTCCCCTCACATGGGTACATGCATGGACAGGGGAGAGCACATGCACCACTGCAGTGCACCTGTGTATGCACCACCCACGTGGGCAGGGCGAGCACATGCATGGGCATCACAGCCGCACATGTGTGTGTACGGTCCACACAGCACATGCACAAGCAGTCACAGATCACACATGCCTGCACACCCCAGGCGTGGGAAAGCACATGCACCCCGTGCATGCACATAGATGCGTGTGGGCGTGGGTGAGCACATGCACTGCCACTGTGCATATATTTGTGCATTCCCCACACGGACAAGGGCAGGAGCGTGGCTGGCACAGGTGAACATTCACACTGTGGCCACACATATTTTTGTGCACATACCCACATGCACACCCCACGCACAGGTGAGTGTGTGCACCATTGCCGTGCAACCCTATGGGCATGTGGCGTTACATGGAGGCACGGCTGAGCACATACACAGATGCTGCCACGCACTTAGTTGTACACACACTTCCACATGCACACAAATGTGCTGGCAGCCGAGAGAGCCGCCCATGTCCTGAGTGCATCTCCAGCAGGGTGGGCAGCAGGATGAGGGAGGGAGCTTCTCCCAATCTGCTCTGCTATCGTCTGGTGAGATGCCCAAGAGTGCTGGCTCCAGATCTGGGGTCTCCAGCACAAGGAGGATGTGCTGCTGTTAGAGTGGGTCAAGAGGACACCACAGAGATGCTCTGAGGGCTGAAAACTATTTATTGTGGAAACAGGCTGTGAGATGTGGGGTTGTTCAGCCTGTAGAAGACAAGGCTCCAGGAAGACCTTAAAGTAGCATTTCAATATATCAAGGGGGTTCCAAAAGGAGACTTTTTCACAGGGCATGTAGAGACAGGACAAGGGGCATCAGTTTTAAAGTGACTTATGGTGTGTTTGGATTACACAATAAGAGGAAATCCTTTTTCATGGGTGTGGTGAGCCACTGGCACAGGTTGCACAGAGAAGCTGAGGCTGGCCCGTCTCTGGAAGTGTTCAGTGCCGGGGTGGATAGGGCTTGGAGCAACCCAGCATCCCTGGAAGATGTCCCTGCCCTAACCCTAACCCTAACCCTAACCCTAACCCTAACCCTGCCTGTGGCAGGGAGGGTTGGACAGAATGTCTTTCAATGATCTCTCCCACCCCAAACCTTCCTGTGATTCTGTGGTGTGCATGCATGCAGATACCCCCACAGAGGTGTGATTGCATATAACATGCCCCGGAGCACGTGTTGGAGCACACACACATGCATGCACACAAGGGGGTGTGCCACCAAACATCTAGGGAGAGAGGGTCCAGCCTCACTTTCCATCCCACAGTGTCCCATGGGCCCCTGCGCTCATCTCTCACCCACTGCTGCTCTGGGCTCTCCATGCTGGCAGAGCCCCATATCCCTTCCTTCCTGCTGGGCCATTCTGCCCCAGTGCAGGGACAGGAAGGGCTCTCTTGTCCCTTCCCAATGTGTGGCTTTCCCTTTTGGGCTGTAATGGACGGTGGGAGTGAGAGGGGCCTACTGAGGGGTTTGGACTTTTATGCTCCAGGATTCCCCATCTCCCACATGTGGCAGAGGTCTGTCATTAAAGCATCACTACCTGCCATGTCCTCATCCTTCCCCAGCTCAAGTGTATGGGATATTGTGGGAGAGATCCAGGATCTGTAAAACGGAGAGATCGTCACGATGGGGAGACAGACACCAGGGCCAGGGGCTACCCCACCTTTGTAGGTTCTGTTTGAACTCTGGAGTCTCACAAAGGGATTCCCAGGACACCCCATGCCATGGCCACATCCAGCACTGAGGGTCCCTGTACCCAGCAACCCGACCATGGGTCGACGGTCCTACCTGGCAGCAGCTGCATGGAGGGGCAATGGGGTTTTGAATGGGTCATGGGGCACAGTTTCCCTGTGCCTGCAGTTATCCATATGCAAGGGCTTCCACAAGTAGCCCTATGAACTCACACTTACACACGTGCATGCATTCACATGTGCACATCAGACATAAGACAAGTTCCCCCGTGTGTGTGTGTTCACCTGCACGTGCAGTCACTTGCCACTAGCACTTGTGAGCAGCAGCATGGAGCTGTGCCCTGTACACATGCGCTCACACATATGGCATGTGTTCAACTACGTAAACATGCGTGCTCAGACGTGTGTGCGTGCATTCACCTATGTAAGAGTTCAGCTGTGTGTGCTTACATGTGCGTGCACACATCCACCTGTGCGCACATGTTCACTTGTGTGCACTGACCTGCACATGCCTGTATCCCCTGCACAGCCATATGCTCGCACTCCACATGTTTCTGGCCACTCGCCGACACGCTCCTATGCGCGTGCACGTGTGTACCCCAGTGTGCGGGTGCGTACCCCGCTCGCCTACACTCACACTCGCCCCGTGCCCTTGTGCTCAAGCGCACGGGGACTCACACTGCAGCGTCCCCGGCGTCCCGTCCCCACACCTGTGCACGCGCGCGCCCCTGCCCACCCCCGCGCGCGTGCTCGCGCACACCTGCGCTCCCACACCCACATGCACGCGCGTGCTCCATCCGAGGACTGGCGCCGCCCAGCGGCCGCCGGCGCCCCTGCGCTGCCCCCGGCAGTGGGGGCGCGAGCGCGGCGTGCCCGGTGCTCCCTGCGGCCGGCGAGCACAGGGGTCCCCGGGGAAGGCACTGTGCACCACCCCGCCGTACCGCGGTGAATCGGGGCACCCCGGAACAGGCTCAGCAGCAGCAGCACGGCGAAACCCGCCTGGGCACGGCCACTCCCTCCCCGGGGCTGCCCCAAAAGCTCTGGTAGCTGTGCCCTGACATATTGCCAGGGAAAACGCTGTATCCACTACCCAAGTGCTGTGACTCCTACATGCATCCCGGCAAAAGGGTCCAGGTACTGACCCGTGCCCCAACTCAGCCTAGGAGCACTGGGAGCAGAAGACACCCTGCCCACAGCTGCACTTCAGGTGCACCCTGTGCCACGGAGGCATTCAGCTCCCAAGGGCTTGCTAAGCCTTGGTTCATCCCAGCTGGAACAATTACCCCCCTCCCTGCTCCGGTGCCACTTGTTGGGGCACAGGGACAAACCACACAAGAGACAGCTGGAACAGAAGTGCAGCTCCTGCTGCTGCTTTACTGTTAGAGATACAATGGCATGCAGCAACATGCAGGCGCTGGCAGCTCCTCCAGCACAGGGCCCTTTGCGGGGCTGCTGAGCCCCACCATGAGAGCAGCATGGCCCCCAGGGGGTGCAATCTTTGGTCCTAGCAATGATCCTGGGGATGGCTGAGACGGAAGGAATGTTGAGGACCCCACTCCTGCCAGGAACCATCCCACAGTACAGCCAGGCAGGTGTGTAGTGTTTAACAGGCTACAGGGTAGTCCAGAGCAGGGGTAGCAACACAGCGGGGCTGCTGCTGGAGCTCACAGGCAGGCATGGATGCTGCCTGAACCCTGGGCTGGGTTGTCCAGCTATGGGGCCACACCAAAGTGCTGCAGCCCACCCACCTCCCCAAAACATTTACCCCCTTGCCCCAAGCTCCTGCTGGTTGCATTAAACCTCTGTGCAAAATCAGTATGAAGGCACCTGCCCATGCCATGGAGACAGGTGGACAGTGGCGGAGGTGACATCTAAGTGCTATTTGTGGCTGTTGCAGCAGAAAGGAGGGGACAGGTATCCTGTTTTGTCCTTAATGTGGCTTTTCCTCTATTAATAGCTCCTGGTGTTGAGCTAGAAGCTGCAGGTGAGGGCTGGTTGAGGCTGGGTTGTCTCCATTCCCACAGCATTGGTGACAGAGAGTAGAGCAGGCCTCCATGTATTTGTCCCAGCATCCCATGCCCTGGCAGGGTACCATCCCAAGACACAGGTACACAGCACCTACTGGCACTCACCTTGGCCCCCTGTGGTCCCTCAGCCAGCAGGGAGTGGGTTAAGAACCCGCTGGCTGGGGCCATTGTTTCTGACACAATGAGGAGGAAGAGGATGCTGGGGCTGAAATTCCTTCTGCTCCCTCAGGACAGATGGACAGAGCTGAGCAAACAGACATGACAGCAGGTGAGCACGGTTTAACCCTTTCAGGTGCTGCATGAATAGTAGCTAGGGGATGTTTAAGGCATGTGGTGCAGCACCAGATACAAGACAGGCACTGTTGTCCAGGACAAGTTGGAGGGACCTCATGGGCACAGAAAAACCCATGAGAGTGGTGGTAGCATCCATCCATCTGGTCTTGTTGGGCCACAGGCTGCTGAGTGGCCAGAGCCCATGTCAGCTCTGTGGCACAACAACCCCTGTCAGCACCTGGACTGGAAACCCCCTCCCCTGCTTGGTAAATCAGAAAAATAAATAGAAGGCAGGGGCTGGACAGATGAACATACACAGAGAGAATCCACAAGGGGCTGGATCCTCTTTGCAGCAATCACAGCCGGGATCCTGAAGGGAGACTGGGTAGCGGGCTAGCAGTCCTTGGAGGCCTGGCCAAGGCTCTCGCGCAAACACCTGAGCTGTTCCTGGCCCAGCTTGATCTTCTCTTCCAGCTCCCTCTGCTCAGCAATGAGGGCTGACTTCATCTTGACGAAGTGCTGGTAGTCCTGGAGGTGCTCGGCGGGCAGGTACCGTGCCACCATGGCACCCACTGCCTCCTCGCGCCGCCCCACATGCTCCTTTAGCTCTTTGGCATCCTCCAGCTGTGCCACCAGCAGCCGCTGCTTCTCCCGCAGGGCCAGCTGTGGGAAAGACAGCTGGCGTTGGCAGGGCATCCCACAGCCCAAAACCTCCTGGGTGAGGGTTCCCTCCCCCATGCCCACCTTGTCCTCAGCAGGGGCGTGCGGCCCAAGGCTGCCCAGGGCAGTTTCCACCCGGGCCAGGCGACCCGAGAGGGAGAGCAGGAGGTTGACCACCTTGTCCAGGTCACCCACGAAGAGGCGGTACTTGTCGAACTCCCCTGGGGTGCAGAGGGCTTGCAGGCGAGCTGCCACGTCTTCACCCAGTGCCCCATTGGCACTAATGTCCTCCTGCAGCCCCCGTTGTGCCTCCTGCAGCACTACCAGCTTGCGGCTCAGACTCTCGATCAGCTGCAGCTGCCGGAGCAAAGGGGTCAGGGGAAACTGGGGCCACTCCCCATGGGATCAAGGGACTGGCACAGAGGTGTAGGGGCGCTGTGTTGGGGCCGACAGTACACAAGAATCTCGTGGTACCTCGGGTTCCCATGAGCTACTGGCAATTCCCAGTCCCCACAAGAATCTGTCAATGTCTCAGAGTCCATGTGCACCTAATGGATGCCCCCGGTCCCTGTGGGTATCTGGGAACATCCCAGCCCCTGCAAACATCAAGCATCTGGAGATGCCCCCGGTCCCCATGAGCATCTGGTGAGACTCCCTGGTCCTGCAAGCACCTGACAATGCCCCTTGTCCTTGCAGACATCTGGCAATGTCCCAGCCCCATGTGAGTATATGGTAATGTTCCTGGTACCCACAAGCATTCAGCAATTACCCCCATGCCCGTGAGTGCCTGGTGATGTCCCCAACTCCCAGGAACAACCAGTGATGCCTCAGTCCCTGTGAGCATCTAGAAATGGACCCAGTCTCCACTAGCACCTGGCCAGGGCAGTGGGGAACCACGAGGAAATTGTCCCCAGCAGTGTCTTGTACCTTCTTTTCCACCAGCTCATGGTCCACCTCCTCCTCCTCGTCCTCCGAGCTCCCCTCCACTACCTCCGGCAGCGCCTTTACCTTGTTGAGTGGCTCAGTTTTGCCCACTGCAACACCATAGTGCACTGGGAAGGAACTGGAGCTGGCAGCACTCCTGGGAGGCAGCGAGATGGGCTCAAAACCTTGCCTGGGGAGACAGAGATACAGCGATAAGCACTGGGGGGTGTCAGCCTGCCCATGGTGTGGGGCCCGGTGCCGTGACAGCCCTACCTGTCCTGTGCCAGGGCCTCTAGGTGCCAGTCCTGCTGGAGACACTTCTGCCAGGCCTGTCGCTCCCCTGCCACCAGCAGCTCACCCATCACCTCAGTGGCGGTGCCAGGGGAAGCCAAGGGGGCCAGGACACTGGCCAGGGAATGGTCCCTGACAGCCATGTCCCACAGCCGTTCCTCGGAGTCCAGGCAGTGGGGCTGGGGCCAGCTGCCCTGGCAGCTCACCCCCTCCACTGCCCCAGAAGTGGGCTTAAGTGCCTCCGGCAGGGCAGGGCCAGAGCCACAATGCAGGGAGAGGGAGCACTCACCCACCCCACGGGGACTGGCACGGCCCTGCTCCTGGTTCTGGATGAGCCTTTGGGGCTGCTCCCCCATCTCTCTGGACCGCTTCATCTTTGTCTGCTTCTCTTCGGCTCCTGACACCCTGTCAACACCCACCCAGGGCATGTCAGCTCCCCTGCCCACCCGTGGGGGCAGGGACACTCAGGGCTATGGCCATGCCAGAGAAAGAGGTCAGGGACAGGGACACCCCACAACACAAAAAACTCCCACAGGATGCTCTAAGGATTAGGATGCTCTGATACAGGGTACAAGGGCCCACAAAAGGCTCCTCATGTGTCCCAGCTGTGCCTGCTTTCTCACTCCCACCCCCATGCCATGGCACCACTTGCCTGCAAATTTCAGCGTTGGCAGCATCAGGCCCAGGAGTCTTGCGGAGTGATCTGGGGGCCTCAGGTCGGGGCCAGGCACCTGACAGAGCAGGGGGGCGAGCAATGTGCCCCCAGGACTGGCCTTTCTGCTCCCCGGTGAGGCTCTGTGACCGCTCCCTCACTGCCTCAGCAATGCTGCGGATTGGCATTGGGGCAGCAGAGGAGGCAGAGCCATGCCTAGCACCATCTGGTGGGTGCTGGGATGCCCGACGCTGCCTGTACTTCTCCCAGTTGGGTGGAGGTGGGCGGGGAGGTGGGGGTCCCTTCTTTTTGGAGATGCTGGGAGGGTCCAGCTTGGCATGGAGAAGGTCCTTCTGGTCACAGGCCCAGGGGCTGGAAGATTCCAGGTTGAGATGGCTCTCAGAGAAGGCTCTGCCCCTTAGCGGGCGATGCAGTGGATCCGGGGGGCTCTCAGTTGTGTGGGCCAGGCCGTCACTATCCCACAAGAGGTCATGCGTGGACGTGGCCCGGTAGCAGGGTGGCCACTCTGGATCGGTGCTCTCAAGGCAGGTGTGGAACGGCCCAAGCCTTGGGAAACCCGGTGGGTAACTGGAGAGCTCACTAGGAAGAGGAGGAGGCACCCATCCTCCCGTACACACTCACCCATCTGTCAGTTCAGGCCCATTTCATGCCCTGCCTCATTCACCCCAGCTAGTCATCCAGTCACACTGGTGGGAGAAGCCCAGGCTTATCCGCTGGGCACAGTTCCCCGGAGATGGCCCCAGACCTCTGGGGAAGGGTAAGGAGGGACCACCTTTGCTGTGGACACCTCCTCACACACCCTTGCCCTGTGTGCCCCCTCCTACATCAAAGGGCACCATGCCAAGGATGGCCAAGGAAGTATGGGAGGCACTTTCTACATCCCCAGTCAAAATCATGGCAGTCCCCACATCCCCTGACGGAGGTCCCCACTGAGCGGCACACACATCCCAGCACCGTGGCACTTGGCATGGGCTCACCTGATGGACTGGCTGACTTTCCTGGTTATTGCAGGTGGTTCCCACTCATCCCGAGGAAATTCCTGTATGAGGGGGGAAGGCAATGTGAAATCCATCCCCCAGCACCTCTGTCCCATCCCCATTCAGGCGCACAAGACTTGCAGGCAGTCTGCAGGGCCACTGGGGGAACAGTACCCCACACCCCAACCCAGGGTCATGGTCCAGGGGTGCAAGGGAGTGTCAGTGCTGCTCCCCAGCACAGTCCCACAGGCCATTACTCACTGGGACGAAAGCTCTCCGGGGGTGCCAGGCATCACTCTCCTCTCGCCCAGGATGGGTAGCTGGGTAGCAGCAGTCAGGGCAGCGCACCCAGGACATAGGGTGACAGTGGCATGTGTGACCACGGGGCAGTGGTGGTGGGCACAGGTCCCCTCCACAGCAGCGGCAGGGCTCAGGGCGCAGGGGAACCCCACAGGGGTAGGAGAAGCCCCGCAGGTAATCCAGCTCCCCTGGCCTCCCCAGTGGCTTGTAACAGTGGGGCTGCTCCCGACAGCACTCAGCATAGGGGCCAGCAGAGCCAGGGCGGCTGGGTGAGGGCTGGCTGTAGGGCTGGTCCACAGAGAGGCGGCGGACATCCCGGTGCTCAGGGCCAGGGGGCTGGAAGGTGCTGGGACCACCTGCTGGCGGCCTGCTGTGCCGGGGTGGTGCCAGTCGGCTGCTCTCCTCAAAGAACCGGCGGCGATCAGCAAAGGGCAGCAGGACCGCTTCATCGCTGCCCCGTGGTGGGGAGCTGCAGGCCGCCGGGCCCTGGCTGTAGCCCTCCAGTTCACTGTGGCTGGGCGAGTGTTGCGGCTGCAGCTTGTTTTCTGGGGACCAGCGCCAGCGGCCCCTGGCTGTTGGCACCACCCGCTCAGGGGACAGGGGCCCTTTAGGGGCTGGCAGTGGGTCAGGGGTGGGGATGCCCCGGTCTGCAGAGCGGCCAGAGTTCCTGCTCTCCTCACTCGGTGAGGGGCTGAGACACTCAGGCAGGACAGGGTGTCGCTCTGCCAGTACACTGCCCTCTGGGGACTCCTCAGTTTCCTCCACTGGCTCCTCACCAGGTGGAGGTGCACCAGGACCCCGGCTCTTCTGCAGCTGGGCCTTGCGCCGCTGGATCTCGTTGCGCAGGCTGGTGGCAAAGCGGTCACTTCGGCGGCGCATCTGAGCAGAGCGGTGGGGAGGACCCCCAGCCCGCCGGGCCCCTCCCCGGCTCTCCTCCTCCACTGGCCCCTCAGTGCTGAGTACTGGGCTAACCCCCTGGCCATCTGGCCCGCAGGCTTGCTGCAGCTCAGGGCAGCAGCGGCAGGGCAGTGGGCGGCAGCAAGGCTCTGGGCAGTGTGGGGGATCCTGGGCAGCCCCTGTGGTTCCCCCTCGGCTGCTGTCAGGACGCAGTGGGGACAAGGTCCAGCGTTGCCCACTGGGGGCTGGCGAGGCTCGCCCGCTGTTGGTGCCCAGCTGGAGGGAGCGGAACTGGGAGGCCAGCAGTTGCTCGGGAGCACTGTGACGGTGAGACACATGGCCCTTGAGAGGGGACAGCAATGGGCTGTCACCTGCTGTCGTGGCATCAGGCACTTGGTGCACGCTGTCATCCAGGTATGGCTGGTTGTCAGGCTCCATGCCCTCCCCCAGGAGTGGCTCAGCTGGGCAGCGGTCCAGGTGGGAGCTCAGCATGTAATACTGGTCAGCAGAGAGACAGTCCTTCGTGGGGTATGGCACCACTTTCCTCCTGCCCACTGCATCTGCCTCCCCATCCCGCTGGCAGAGGAAGGTGTCAGAGATCCACCGGCCCTTGGCATGCAGCATGTCCGCTGACGCTGATGCATGGCACCTGTCCCCTCTGCCAGCTGGGGCTGCTCGCAGGCTGTCCCTCCTGACAGGGGGCTGGGGGGGCACAGGTGCCCGCCAGGCCTCAGGGTGCCAGCTGGCAGATAGCTCAGCCCCTGCGGTCAGGTAGCGCCTGTCAGGGGCTTTGCAGGGGCCTTGGAGGCTGGAATCAATGGACACAGCCTCTTCCGGACGGAGAGAGAGGGCGCAGTCAGAGGTGATGGAGCTGGCAGAGAAGGAGCTGTAGGCCGAGTCCCGCTTGCTGTGGTACATGCCCTGGTCAACGGGTGAGGGGTCTCCTTCACAGCAGGCCTGGCTGGGATGGTCCAGGCTCTCCATGCTCCCGATGGAGCTGCTCCGGTCAGTGCTGCAGTGCCAGGACAGTGGGTTCCACTGCAGGGACAGCTTGCTGCTGCCTAGCCCCACATCAGTGTTACAGGCACCTGCTGCCCCTCATCCATCTCCACAGAGATCCCAAGGAGCCCATCCCCCCACATACACCCTCCCTGGGACAAAGGAGCACAGGGCAGCACTACCCCAACCTGCCCTTCACCCCTGGGTTGGGGCCACCACCAAGGTTGCCTGGCACTGGCAAGGGGAACAGGCACAGGGAACACAGGGTGTGTGTGACTCCAGCCACTCGAGACCTCCCAGCTCTGGCAGCCGGGGCAGTGGGACTAAGCAGCTCCTGGCTGTCTCCAGCAGAGCCACCGCCCCTTCCTGCCGGGAGCTGGGAGTAAACAGCCAGGGGAAGGGGTAGTGCAGGATGAGGAGGGATGCCCGAAAGTAGCGTGGCCACCCCCACAGCCACAGACCAAGAGGGTGTCCCATCTGCCCTCTCCCCTTGCACAGTCTCATAACTGCCCCCAGGGTCTCACCTGACATCACACCCCAAAGGCCAGGAGAGGCTGAAGGCATCAGCCGGGCAGTGCATGGTGGGGACGTCTGGGCGGCTTTCGGCAAGCTTGGCCACGTGCCAGGAATGGGGCCGGAAGACGGGCACGCTCCTCCTGCCAAGAGTAACAGCGGGAAAGGACAAGAATGGGGAGGAAGCCAGGCCAAGGAACCGGGGCTGAAGTCACTTCCTACGGGGTTTCCTGTCCCCCCCAAGCCAGCGCCCGCCCAAAGGGGATGGCAGCAAGGACAGTCCAGTCCTCTCACAGCTCACCCAGCTAGCCAGGGCTCCCCAGACTGCAGCATCCCTGCTGCCACATTAACCGAGACCGAAGACATGGCCCCTGCATAGCCCATAGGCAATGACCTGAGCAGGGCAAGTGTCTCTGCTGGGACTGGATTAGCTCCACCAAGGGACACTGGGGCCACATCTGTCTCCACCACAAGCCTGACCTTCCCCCTTGTTCTTTTGTCTCCCAGTATCTGCAGCAAGCACCAGCCGCATCATGTCTCTGGGAAGGGTCCTGTGCTGGTCCCTGTCCCACCCCTCACAGCATCCATAGGAGTCTCCAGCCCCCACTGCACAGACATGGTCAGAAGCCACCTCCTGTACCTCCCAACTGCCAAGTGCTGCCACAACTGGATGAGAGCGGCAAGCTGTGAGGTCAGCACAGGGACTTCCCAGAACCCCCAAACTCACCATGGATGATGCTGAGCCCCAGCACGGTCCCATGGGACCCCTGCCCCTTGGGCAGTGCCCTTGCGCCGTCCCTGCCCCTGAGTGCTGCTGGAGCTGGAGTCAGTCAGGATGCAGCCAGGGAATGGATGCAGTTGGAGGGGCTGGGGGGGGAAGGGACTGCAAGGCCCAGCCCTGCCTCTCCTTCCTTTCCCAGACAAGCAGGCAGGCAGGAGGCAGGCAGGCAGGCAGGAAGGGAGAGGAGCGGCCACGCTTGAGGATACCGCCCAGCGAGGGGGTGGTGAGCCCGATGCACTGCCCTGGCTCTGCTGGATGTGGAACCCCCACTTAGTGGGAGTGCTGATGACAGCAAAGGGGCTGCTCCCCACCCTGTCCCAGCAAGGGGCCCCTCCAAGCTGGAGACAAGGGCACCTCCAGGTTCCTGCCAGTCCCCCAGGCAGGTAAAATCCCACTGGCCCTCCCTGTGTCCCTTCCACAGCACTGCCAACCTGCGAACAACCATCTTCAGAGTGCGGTAGGAGCCCTTGATGAGGATGAGGGCCTCCTGGCGGGATCCGTACAGTGGCGTCCCGCTGATGTTCACCAGCTCATCACCTGGCTGCAGCCGGCGGGACAGTGCAGCCTTGCCCCCATCCTCCACCTGGGTGACAGAGAGGGGCATCAAGGGGGGCACAGCCCCTAGAATATCCCAGGGGATGTTCCATGGCCACCACGTGTCAGGGAAGAAAGAGGCTTTGGAGAAGGTGGCTGAGCCCCAGGCACCACAGAGGGATCTGTGGGGCCAGGCTCTCCCCCTTCTCTAGTCACATGAATTTCTGAGCAAGGGCATCAGGGAGGGGGGAGAAAGAAAAATGTCCCATCCCAGCAGATTCCCTCGCAGTCACCACAAGGGCCCTTTGTCCAGCAGGGATGCCAGCCCTCTGTCACTGCTTCCAATCCCACATTGAGCCTGTCTGGGCACCCGTGGTGATTTCGATGCCCAAAGGATGCCATCCCACCCTATGTGCACATAGGAGACAATAGTAGGGGAAGTGCTGAGCCCTGGCACATGCCTACCCTCCCTGACACCCATGGCCAAAATGAACCTGGCACCCTGTATTGCTGTGCTTAGCAGAAGTATAGCCATGGTGTTGCCAGCGCATGAGATCCTGGCCCATGCCCTCTGCCCTATCTGGTAGGTGCAGTCCTGGCAGCCCCGGGACAAGCAGTGCCCAGCTGGGCTAGGCAGTGCCCATTGCCAGCACTGATCTCTGCCCATCCTGCCACTGCAATGGCCAGGGATTGCCAAGTCCACACCACAGGGCTGGCAAGTGACTGGAGCTGCTTCTGCGTGGTGGCAGCAGCACAGGGCATGCAGGTGCATGGGGCAGGACCTGGGGTGCCCCATGCCCAGCGTGGATGTGGCAAGACTCTATAGCCACCCGCAGGGCAGAGCTAACCTGGCCCCATGCTGGGGCTCCTGCACCCACCCTGCCCATGGGCTCTTCACCCTGCCCAGTTGCTCCCAGGCCTGGCCAGGGAATGAGCTCTGCTCACAGTGCCTGCAGGACCAGTCTATGAAGCAGCCAGGCCCCAGTGCCAGGGAGCACACATGGCTTCCTGGCAGGTCAGTCATTGTGCATGTGCCCCTGGGCACCACTTTCCAGCCCTAATGCTGGGCAGGGCTCAGGGGGCATTCCACTACCCCTGGACAAAATGTCACCTTAGGAGGGAGAAAGGCAGGGGCAGCCAAGCCTCCTGCCCAGTGCACCACTGCCCCATGGTTTGCCTGGCACAGCTGTGCTCAGAACCAACAGCTCTCCCATTTCTCCAGGGATCTTAGCACTGCAATGCCATACCCAGGCTGGGCACAGCCCAATGTGCCTGCCTGTGCAGGCAGGCTGCCCTCCTACCCAGATGTCAGCCATGGGGCTGCCTTCCTGGCAGGGGACCCTGACTGCCTGTGAGGGCTCCCAGTCCTACCATGCAGTCAGTGGAGGACCTGGGTTTACCCCCTGCCATGCTGCTGCCCACCACTGGGCACCAGCACAGTGTGCAAGGCAGGCTGCACCTTCACCTCAGTCCTCTCTCCAGACACGTGCCCACCAGTCCTGCCTGCCACTGCCATGGGGATGAGTCAGAGGTGAAAGGTGTCCCCACTTGCTGCAGGACACAGCCAGGTCTGCACCCATGTCTGGGCCATCACATGCACTAGGATGGACAGGCTCAGCCCTGGCATCCCTCATCAGGAGCTAAATTTGGCTCAAACAGCCCCTTGTTCTGCCTTTGCCACCAGTGAACTCAGCACTGGCAGCCAAACGCCACTGCCTGCTGCCCTGTCTGGCTGAGCCAGCCCAGGACACTTCCCAAACACCATCCCTGGAGTTCACTCTGGGCCCTAATGGTGGGCACCAGACGGCATACGGGAATGTCTGCCTGTCTCAGGAGAAACTTGTCTCAGGAATCACAATCAGAACAGTGCCAGAGCTGTGCTCACCCTGCGCCACACCAACCTCCATCCTCGCCCCTGACGTGCTCAGGGAAGCCTGTACCGGAGAGCTTTTGCAGCCCCATGGAAGGCTTAAGATCGCGTGTGAGCACCGCCGTTGGACTCTGCCACAGAAAGGCATCCTGCCCGGAGTGGGCTCAGAAGCCAAACTCTGTCACCGAGTGCGAGGACGCCCTTCCTCTTTCCGACCCGCGGCCCCCGCGCCACAGGCGAGGGCCGCCCCCTCTCCGCACACACCTCGGCCGGCCGCAGCGGCGGAGCGGTGACCCCGGGGGACCCTCCCCTGAATGCACAAAGCGCTGGAACAAGCCCCTTTTGTCTGCCGAGCACACGCGCTGGCGGCGTGTCCGTGGGAGCGCGGGGGCCGACACCCCGCGGCCAGCAAGCCAATCCCCTTCTCAAAAGTGGTGAGGAACATCCCCTCCTCCGGCAACCGGCGGACCCACGGGGACCCACCACCCCGAAGGCCAGCAGCGAGTGGGGACGCGGGCAGTTACTCCCCCGGCGCCCAGCTCCCCACCCACCGGCGGTGCCACCTCAGGGCTCAGGGCTGGGACCGGAGCCACTTTTCCAGCTCCCCCAGCCAGACCGCGCTGGCGCGTCCCGCCGAGGGCGTGGAACGGCCCGGGGGCGCAGTCGGCCCGGCTCGAGGCAGGGAGCAGCCCCGGGGCCGCCAGCCCGGCCCGCCGCACCCCGGCTCAGCAGGACGGCGACACCGGGCGGGCAGACGGCCAAATCTTCCGGCGACAGGACCCCGTCCGGGCTCCCTGGAGGGCTGGCTATTGGAGTTCCCCTGGTCGCTGCCCTGCTCCTTGCGGCTCTCCCCGCGAGTCTCCCCGCGGAGCGATGCGCTGGCGGGGGCCGCGGGAATCGGTGACCCTCTGTGTGGCGAGACGTCGGGGCCGCAGTGGTCACCCTCACCATTTGCTCCCGGCTACGGCCGGGCTCCGTTCGGCATCGCACCCCGGCGCCAACCCCGTCCCGGGCACGGTCCTGCCCCTGCGTTCCAGGGGTGCCGGGGCATGACGGGACGGACTCTGGTTCCCCCACCGTGGCCCTAAACGTCCCCGCTGAGTCCGGTGCTCGGAACGCCCGTGGGCGCGGCACCGACGGATGGGCACACGGGGCTGACCTCCCCCGGCTACAGCCCGCGGAACGGGACCGGGAAAGACGTGAGGGGGAATGTGGGGGCCGCCCCCGACGCCAGCCCAACGGATGTGCCACAGGAATTTCTTCCTGCCGCCGGGCCCGGGCTGTCCCTCCGCCCCTCTCGCTCTCACTCTTCACCGCGACTCTAAGTGGAGGGCCGCGGAGATCGTAGGTGCGAGTGGCCATCCCCGTCCCGCCGCGCCAGGACACAAGACTCCGCGGCCGGGACTCCCCGCACCCCCGACGCCGCCGCGCTCCGGGTGTCCTCCCACCTCCCGCGCCCCGCCACGGGCGGAAGGCCCCTCGCGGGGGCATGTCGAGGAGCCCACGCGGGACTCTGCTGGCGATTCCTACCTTGGAGACGATGAGGGGCTCGCCGTGCTCTAGCCCGCCGCGCAGCGTGAAGCCCCAGGGCGCGCCCCCCTGCAGCTGCACATGCACGTACTGGGGGGCGCCGGACCGGCCCTCGGCCCGCTCCATGGCGGCTACAGCTACAGCCCCATCCCGGCCCGGCCCCGAGCTGTGGAGGAAATGACACCCCCGCCCGCCCGGGCTGAGCGGCGCGGGGCGAGTGTGGGGCGGGGCCGCTCCACACCGGGGCTGCTCCGCCGCCGCCAATGAGGCGCGGGGGGACGGCGGCGGCCGGTGCGGCACGGCACAACACGGTACGGCTCAGCACAGCTCGTGGCGTGGCTCTGCACACAATGGCACAGCACAGCACCTTTCTACTCAGTACCGTGGCATGCCATCCTTTAGCCCAGGGACCTCAAGTGAGCTGCTTGGCTCATCTTGGTACAGCCCAGCCGGTGTATTTCAATTCAGTCCAGCTCAACCCAGCATGGCACGATATGGAATGCTGCCAGACCTCAGTGCAGCACGATATATGACAGCTCAGCTCAACGTGGGGTGGCAGTGGGGCCAACATGGGTTAACTGGCCCAGCATGCCTCAGCCTGGCATGCCTCGGTGCAGTTCAGCTGGGTTGGCACATTCTGGCTTGTCCCAGCTCAGTTCAACATGACACAGGGCTGGCAAAGTTAAGTTTGGTACAGTGCAGAACTACCAGGGGCCTCATCTGGCTTAGCTGCACTTGGCCTGGCCCAATTTTGTTCAGTGCAGTTCAGCTTGGTAGACTTGGACAAGCAAGGCTGGCAGAGTTCAGCTCAGCAGAACCTGGCCTAGCTTGACTTAGCTTGACCATGCACAGGTTCAGCCCAAAATGACCCATTTGGGTTCAGCACAATATGGTGCCACCAGGAACGCACACCAATAGGGACTGCTCAGCACAGCTTAGCCTGGCACGGTGGCAATTCAACAGCACTCAGGTGGGTACAAGGGGGTGGCAGTAGGGTGATGCAGACCCCCCCCCCCCCCGGCTCCCCACCATGTAGTCACACTGGCGCCCTAAGCTCCACTGCCTGCAGGCCAGCACATGCTGCTGGCTCCTGTCTGACCTACCCATGCCAGCCCCTACCCTGTCCATGTCCTGCCGGGCACTTTAGGGTGTGCCTGGCAGTTTGGCCGTTCTTCACCTTTGTCTTTTCCCTGCTAGGCCCAGGAGAGGCAGCTGTACCGATTGGGGGAAATTGAGGCAGGGGGAAGAGCCGGCGATGGCAGCCAGGGATGGTGGGAGTGGATCGGCATGGATTGCCAGGGCAACCCGAGAGTCCTGCTCCTCCTCTTCCCCCCTGGGGCCATGACTCTTACTCATCTACTTCCCAGACAACCGGCCCGGAAAGCTCTGCTCTGCAAGCAGCGCCTGCAGCCCTGGTTGCCCGCCATGGCCTGGGAGGGTCGGCTTGCAGTGCCAGGCTGGTTCATTCCCAGTGCTGGAAGGGTCTCAAGCTTTTCTTGGTAGTCCCTGTCCACAAGCACCTGTCTTGAACTCTGCCTGCTGCCTGTGCATCCCAGCTGCAGCCAGACCAGTACAGCCAGAGTGTCACAGGGCACAGGGTGGAGTGGTATCTGGGCTATTTGTAGTGCTAGAGCCCACCCAGGAGAGATGCATAGCTTCCCCCCATACAGCCTTGACATGTCCACCACTGACATGTCTACCACCCCGACCCCACCTGCCTTGTAATGCCCCCAAATCATGACTGGCTGCTGCCATGCCCAAACTTTTCCCAACCTTCACTGGCTCGTCTGCCGCTTGTGCGCTTTCCCAAATGAGTAACAAGGGCTGCCTGGCCAGGCAAGAGGGCTCTTGTGCCCTGGTTCTTCACATGGTCCCATAGCACATTTAGCACCACACACACCCCCACACAGCCCTCCCAGCCCTTAGCACTGTGCCCAGCTGGCACCAAGAAGGGTGGGCAGCAGACACCAGTACAATCCCTCCAGCTCTCCCCATGTCCCTATGCCAGTGATTCCCAACTAGTGTGCTCATCCCCTGGCCACTTCCATCCCAGCAGGAGAGCAACAGTGTACTGTGGGTCTGGGCACAACACCAGGGGCTCTGGAGGTGGGACTGGCTGCAGCTGCCCACACCACATTGTAGTGTGCCCAGAGGGCCTTTCCCAGGCAAGCACTGTCCCAGTACGGAAAGTGGCTCGAATGACCCATGCCAGCAAGAGGGTGAGCATCATGCTCACCTCTCAGCTTTGAGCAGGTGCTGGCAGAAAGACCTGGAAACTGGTCAAGGTAGGCAAAGTTGTGGGCATGCTGATGGTGGTGGCAGGATGATGCCTACAGTGGGGTACTGCTGGCTTACTCAGACATACTTACCACTGCTGGGCTCAGGGTCACTCTGCTCACCCATGTGTCTTAGTGCCAGCTGGATAGAGTGAGGCACTGGGCAGCCTGGCTGTGCTGCGGGGCTATTGGGGAGCAGAACTCCAGGGTCTGTGTCTGCTTGGGGCAGTGCAGACCAGCATGCAGCAATGGGCACAAAGGTGATGAGCTGCTGATGGAGAGTCAGCACAGAGTGGAGGGAGCTGGAGGGACTCTCATCACATGAAAACACCCTCTCAGGCTCTGTCTGGCCCCACTCCCCTGAGACCCAGGGAGCTCCTGCCTCTTTAAAACCTGATTGAGTCCATGCCTTTAAAATGGGCCTGGGCAAGGACCTCCTACCCCATAGGAGGAGGCTGAGCCAGGAGCAGGTGGGCTGAGTGAGCTGGTTTCCCACCCCACTTCACCCCACCCCCCCTATCCCAGCACCTTTACAGCTCCCATAGCCAGGCTCTGTTGGGATAGCTTTGCTCCTGGTCTGGATTTTAGTCTGGAATTTGTACCCCTTTTTGCATACAGATTCCCCCCACCTTTCTGTTCCTGTGCCAAGCTGAAGCAGCTGGTGTGATTGTCCTGTCTTGATAGGAGCTGGAAGCACCCTGGGATCCTTTTGCTGGTGTCCACAGTCAGCTCTGCCTCTCAAGTGAGGAGAAGCATGACTGCAGGTTCTCCCTAATTCTTCTGCTGGCCAGCCCCACCTTGTCCCTCTTACCTGCTCCCTCCCGACACTCACCTATCATGGCTATGCTCTACCCTTTCACCAGCCTCCTCCTTCTCCTTGTTGTGCCCCTTTCCCAGGCTGCAAACCAGTCCCCATTGCCCCTTGGCTCCCTGCCTGCTGTCCCCACCCTGCCCCTCCTGCAGGCCCTGCAAACGCGGGCTCCAGGCAGCCCAGGCTGGCAGGTGGGGCCAGCCAGTGGGCAGCCCCTGCGCTACATGCTGAATCTGTACCGGCGTGCTGCTGACCGCGAAGGCCGACCCCGCCGCAGCCGCAGCCTAGGCACCAACACCATCCGCCTGGTCCAGGCCAGTTCCCATGGCGGTCAGCCCTGGGCAGGTAAGGAACCGGTGAGCACTAAGGATGGTATGGGCTCTTGGCAGAGCTAGCAGGGTGGGCTTGAGCTCTGAAGGTGAGGTCTCTTGCCTGCTTCTTTCCCCCTCGCTACAGTGTCCTGGCTGGGGTTGCTCTTGGCCATGGGGATCCACTTGGCAGGAGTCCAAGGCTCTGCCCCAGGGATGAGATGGGCAAATGCATAGTTGGCCCTTGTGTGCCCTTCTCTCCTTCCCACTCTGCCTGATGCTCTGCTAGGCTAATGGTGTTGGTGGAGAGGATGGCAAATGTTACAGACTCTTTGCCCTTCACACCACCAGCAAGCCTTGGCTCATGGCTTCTGTTTGCTGCAGCTTCTGCCTTGTGCTGGGGCAGATGACTGTCACAGGCTCTGCTGTGCTGTGCGGGGCTGTGGCAGCACCATGAGAGAAAGGAGTGCTCCACAGTGCCTCCTGCACTATGCTAACAGGGTACTGGTCACTGCTTCCTTGCAGGTCGCTGGTACTTGCAGGCCCTCACCTACCACATGGAGGGCCAGCCAGAGGTTGAGCACCTCCTCAGAGCTACTGTGGTCTACCTGCCTAGTCTGTCACTGGCCCACGGTCGCCTTCTCTGCGCTCTGGAGCTGGTGATGGCTGGCGAGGCACCCAGGGTGCTGCTCAGCCCTACTGCCCGTCCCCGCCATGGCTGGGCTGAAGTTGACGTCACCCCTTACCTGGTGCTGGGGAACAGCAGCGTGGGGAGCCTGGCACTGCGGCATGTCTGTGTGCGTGCTGGCCGAACAGGAGGCTACGATGCCCCAGTGGACCCTGGCCACCCTTTCCTCCTTCTCTACCTTAATGATACCCAGGCAGGGTTGGCACCTCTGGCAGCAGAGCCCCACCGACACCGACGTGATACAGGGACATTGGCTCATGACCTGCCCAAGTACCTGCGGGAGCAGGGAGGGGAGAAGAGTGACTGTTCCCTCCGCCCCTTCCCTGTCAGTTTTGCACAGCTGGGCTGGGACCACTGGATCATCGCTCCTCACCGCTATAACCCACGCTACTGCAAGGGCACCTGTCCCCACCTGCTCCGCTATGACTTCCACGCACCCAACCATGCTGTGGTGCAGGGTTTTGTTCATCAGCTTGTGGATGCCAATGTGCCCCGGCCCTCCTGTGTGCCCTATCGCTACAGCCCCATCAGTGTCCTCATGATTGAGCGCAACGGAGGCATACTATACAAGGAGTACGAGAATATGATTGCAGAGTCCTGCACTTGCCGGTAATTTCCACTGCCCCAGCACATCACCCCTGGGCTCTGCCTCTTCCTGCAGATCTGGACTTTAGGGTTTATCTTGCTCTGCCTGGGGCTCACTTGGCTCATCTCCCCTCCCCATGCAGTGCTGTTCAGTGGGGAGGTTTTACAATGACAGTTTTATGTAAATTGTGGGTTTTTAAAGGCAGGAACCTGTGCTGGGGTGGTTGCCCCATGGCATCTGTCCTTCCTGCAGCCCCCATGGCTGCTGCCTGGTTTTGGTGGGCAGGGGGGCTTGGCCTGATGTTCTCAGGTATGAGCTGTGTCCCTAAACTGGAGTACAAAGCTCTTACGAGGTGGCTGGGAGTCTCCTGGTGGAGCAAGAGCAGGAAGAGAGGAAGTCCGGGTGTCTCTGTGTTTTGCATCTGACACAGTGGTGGTGTCAGGATCTGATGTGACCCTGCTTGTGGCATTCCTTCCCAACTCACATGCACCCCACCCCTATCTAGTCTCAGCTGCAGAGGCACCTCACCAGGCTGAGAATTTGGGCTGGAGGGAGGAAGCCTCTGTCCTCCCCTGCAGTTCTGCTCTGGAAGGGCTACGAAAAACTGGAGGGACCTGAGCTGCCATCTCTGCTTCTGGTGCTAGAGGCCAAGCAACTGTGTGTGCTGGGCTCTGCCTGCTGTTTCCTCTGACACACTTGTTCTTCAGCTCCTTGGCTTGCCCTCTAGCAGGGCTCAGGTCTTGTTCCCAGAGGTCAGATTCCTGTTGCAGATGTCTCTCTACCTTCTTGCACCCTTGCTGTCACACAGGCCTTGGGCTCTGCTGGGCTCCTGGCATGTCCCTATTCCCAGAAGGGTCAGTCCCACTCAGCACCCCTGCTGCCTGACTTTTCTCTATTTATTTCTTGACTGTGAATAAATAAATTGATTGATTTTGCTAAAGACCATCTTGGCCTGTTCTTGCACTGTCCCCAGGGTGCAGCAGGTGCACCCTGGGATAGGTTGCCCCAGGCTGTATCCCTGTGCAACTGCCCTTGTGCTTTCACTGGAGGGGGTGGGTGTGGGCATAAATCCCAGCTGGTACAAGCAGGGCCTATGAGAAGTGCCTCCCCTGGAGCACTGACCTGCCCTAGTGCAGAGGAGACCAGAGGTGGCTGCAGGCAGCCGCCTCCATGGGGCTGGGAATGAGAGATGCTCCGCATCCCTCTGTATGGGCCAAGTCCTAGGAGACCATGGAACAGCAATGAGCCAGGTCTCCTGGGGCTGTCTGTCACCATGGCCTAGGCATTTCTCTGCTGGGGCTATTGTGGGTAGTTATCTGCAAACAAACCTGACTGCTGCTGGATATGGTGCCCTGTCTGCAGTGCTGGAGCAAAATTTCCACTCTTTGAGCAGCAAGGCATAGGTGGCAGTCATCATCCTTGGCATGAGAGCTGGGGGGCACTGTCACCTGGGTGCTGTTTCTCCACAGCTCATGCTTTTGCCAGGGTCTCCTCTTGCTTGGGGTCCAGCCCTGTCTGTTATTGCTGGCCCAAGTTCCATGGGGATGTTTCAGCAATTTTGTTTTTTTCCGTGAGTGTTTGCTCTTGGATGGGGTGCTGTCAACTCCAATCCCTCCCTTTCCTGCTGGTCTCAAAGTTTCTTTCCCATCCTGGAAGAGTGAGAAACCATAGAGCCCCAGGTTCTCTCTTGCCCCTTGCCCCCAGCTAGCCACATCTTGGTGATGAGTGGGGAACGTCCTCTGCTTTTTTGGAAGCTCACAGATCTGAGCACTATCAATCATTAAGCATGTGCTGTTGATTCATTTAGGCAAGTGATGATAAAAGACATGGAGAAGGGCATGCTCCCAGCCCTGGAAACACCTGGATGCCAGTGCTGCACCCTCCCCCCCAACCTGCTGCCAGCACCCCTTGGACCAGCTGGGCACCTGGAGATGGGTGAGCACTGGAGTTTGTCACCCCAGCCCTGTGTCCATTTATGCACTGTGCCAACGAGCTCTTGAGTCTTTTGGGATGGGCCTGTTCCTTGAGCGCCCAGGGGCTGCTCCAGCAGCAGGATCACCTCTGTGCTGGTAGTAGGAAAGGTGCTACCACAGAGATGGAGGAGCAGTGATTCAGGGAAAGATTCACTGTCCCTGGATGACCCCAGCACTGTGCCTGCATCATTGCTGGGACTGCAAGACGCAGGGTGCAGTCACCCTAGCCTGTTGCCTGGGTGCATCTTGCAGGGATGATCTTCCTGCAGATCCCACAGCTATGTGAGCCCCTTGGGCACAGTCTGGCATTCTACTGGAATCCGTGGAGCACCACGAATCCTGGCTTTGGGGACATGCACCCCAACCCACCCTCAGGTAGGGATCTTGCCTGTGGAGCTGCTGCCGGCACAGGGGGCTGCACTGGCCCCTTTCTCTCCTCCAGGCCAGCTAGTGCATCCCTGTTCCCTTTCTGCCTTGTTCCCAGCTCCTTCCCCTGCCCCAAACCCCACACTGAGGTTTTGCTTTGTTTCCACAGGGTGCCCATTCACTATCCCTCCTGCTGCCTCTCCTAAGTGGGCACGAGCACCTCACACCCCACATCCTGCAGGCTGGCACTGGGCAGAGGGGGAATGTGTCCCTTGTGCCCTTGCAGTGCTGGGGCAAATTTAGGCTGGGCACAGTGCAGGGGCACCAGGATGGAGATCACCCAGCTAGGGAGAGCAGGTGCTCCCCAGGCACCTTGCCAGGACTGTACCTGGATGCAAATGGTGATGGCCAGGATCCAGATGCCTTATGGGTGCCCTGCAGAGATGCTGGCAGCCCCCAGCTGGGGCTGTTTCTCTGCCCAGGGCCACTCAAATATTTGTGCAGAGCCATTACCTGAGAGGAGCAGTGCCTAGTAGAGGCACCTGACAGATGAAGTTTGCAACACTATGGAAGCCTCAGCACTCAGAATGGCTGACAGGGCCAGTGCAGTCCCCACTACCACCCCCAGGAATCACCATCAGCCTGGCACTACTCCTCTCCCTCCTCTTGCTTCTCTACAGCTCCCTCCAGGTGGGTCTTGGCATGAGGGGCAGGTGCCAGGTGACTCAGGACATTCCTCTCTTCCCCATCTGCCTTTCTGGGTGTTCCAGGAGCCCCACGGGGTAGGGGGCACGTGGCCCCCCAGATGCTCCTTGCAACACCCTTCTAGAGTATGGAGAGCAGCAGACCCCTGGGTGCCCACTGCTGGCACAGCATTGAGTGTGTCACCAGGGCCTGCAGTAACTGGGGACCCCTGGTCATCCCCTGCATCACCCCCTGCCTAGCCTTGCCTACATGCCTGGGAGTTCCATGCCTGGGACTCCTAATATCTCTCATCCCTACAAGCCCTGTGACCTGCTCCATGTACCCTGATGTCCCCAGCCATGGGGCCTCACAAGTACCCCAACCCCACCAACTTTGGGAGTTCTCAACTCTGGGACCCCCACCCCTACACTATTCCCCACTGCCCACATTCCAGGGACCTCCTGTGCCCACCATTGTGGTGTCCTCCAGTTCCAATGACTCCAGCCTAGGCATCCCCTCAGCAGAGCCCAGCTTTGGCCCCCCCCCATCCAGGTGCCTCCAGCTCAGGGATGCTCTCCCACTGGACACCCTGGCACAGTGCTCATGGCTGCTCTGCCCCACAGGGCTGGGTGTGTGCCCCACCACAGTATGAGTGCTGACAGCCACTAGCTTCTCCAGGAATGTCCACTGTGCACTGGGATCCCCAGAGACCAAGGGACAGCATGCACTCACTGCTGGGACAGGACTCTCCAGCAGCCATATGTCCTGTGGGCTGGGCCAGGGGGAGACTGTGCTGCTGAGCTCCCTGGGGCCATGCCGTGGCTGGGCTGCTCCAGATGCTCTGCACAGAAAATAAACCTAATGCATCCTGTCCACATTCAGCACCTTCTTGCCCCTGCTCAGCTGTGCAAAGGCAGGTTACATGGATGACAGGGTCATGTGTGCCTCAGGATGGCACATGGTACCTGCGGGCTCCTGTCTCTCGCCCAAGAGCTGCAGAGTCCAATGCAGCACCCACTTGGCCCCCACCTGTCCAAAGGGGTCCCCGGGATGAGGCGTGCTGTGGTCTTCAAGAGCCCACTGTGTCCAAACGTTGCTAGTGCACCTGTGTGGGTGCACATCTGTATGATGCACATGTGTCTGCCTGCACCTGTGCACGCAGGGGTATGCAGTGTATGCCTGTCTGTGTGTGCGCATGTGTATGATTGTGTATGTGCATGGGAAGTGTGTCTGTGTGCTTATGCGTTTGTGTGCTTATAGGTGAGTGTACCTGTGGGTATCGACAGGTTTGCACACCTGTGAATGTACATAGGTGCACATGTGTGTGTGTATTTCTGTGCGCTATGGACACACAGAAAAGCAAATCATAGCTGTGTACACATGTGTGCGTGTGGAGGTATGTGTGCACACGAGTCTGCCTGTGCATGTGTTCCAGTGCAGGTAGGTGTGTGTGCACACCTGTACGTGTGCACGTCTGTGCATGCCCATGCTGCTATGTGCACGTGCACACCTATGGACGTCTCCATGCCTCTGTCCACATGCATGTCTTTGTGTCTGTCCATGCACCTAGCATACGTGTGCGTGTCCATACAGACCCACACTGGTATGTGTACCTATCTGGTCCGCCTGTGTGTCTGTACAGTCTCACACCAGTACGCGAACCAATCCGTGCGTCCCTGCGCCACACCACACCCCACTCCATGTATCTGTTCCACACCGGCACAGGTATCCGTGCGTCCGCGCGTCCGTCCCTGTACCCGAGTATCCGTGTGTGTGGCCGTGTGCCTGTCCATGTATCCGTGCGTCCGTCCGTGTGTCTGTCCTTGTAGCCGCGTACCCATACTCAGCGTTGCTCGGCCTTCGCCCGGCAGGGGGCGCCGAAGGTCCCGCCCCTCCGCCCTCGGGGCCTCCATGTCCTCCAGGTCCTGCCCACTCGGTAGTGAGCGCCCCGCGGACCGAAGCCACCGCCGGCGAGGAGAGCAGGGCAGCGCGGGTGGGGCGGCCGCTCAGGGGCTGTAGCGGAACTCGGGTAGCGCCGTCGGCGACAGCGAGAAGGCGGTGCCGCGGGGCGGAGCGGGGAGGGGCGGGGCTGGGCTTTGACAGGACCCGTGCCTTCCCGCTGGTGCCGGTGCCGGTTCCTGTCCTGCTGCCGCCGCCGTCATGAGGAGCCGGAGCAACTCGGGTGTGCGTCTGGACAGCTACGGGCGCCTGGTGCAGCAGACTATCCTCCGCCACCAGGTGCGGACCCTGCCCGGGAATGAGGAGCAGACCCGGGGCCCCGGCGCGCCCCGCCAGCCGCTGGGCCAGGGAGTTCTGTGTGAACGGTGCGTCCCCTCCGCAGGACGCGGTGACGGGGCTGCTCCCCGCCAGCGCCGACCACCAGGACGCTTGGGTCCGGGACAACGTGTACAGCATCTTGGCGGTGTGGGGTCTTGGCCTAGCCTACCGCAAGAATGCCGACCGCGACGAGGACAAGGCCAAGGCCTACGAGCTGGAGCAGGTAGGAGGGAGCAGGAGCCGGGGGCGGGGCTGGTGTCACTCGGGGACGGCAGTCACCCCGGTCTGGTCAGCCACAGGTCACAGCTGGGTCATGGGCAGTGCAGTGAGGACGAGGACGCGGCTGTCCCCCAACACGGGAGGCAATGGCAATGGATGTCAGAGCCTGCTCTTCCCAGGCCACACCGGAGCCCAACCAGAGGGTCTAGATCTCTGGCTCTGGCGTGGTCTGGGGCCACAGACCTTTTCTCAAGGGCTGGGGATCCATGTTCTGCAGCCATGCCCTCTGTCCTCCTGCACGGCATGGCAACCTGGCCTTGCTGGTGGAGCAAGAAATATTCCCTCTGCTTCACCCGGGGGCTGTGAAAATGTGAGCAGGGGCTCTGATTACGGACACTGAGCCCCACAAAGGTCAGCGGCCAGCTGATCCTGAGTCAGGGCTTCTGCAGATTAACAAACCTGTTTTCCTTGTTCCTGCAGAGCGTGGTGAAGCTGATGCAGGGGCTGCTCCAGTGCATGATGAGACAGGTAGGGGCTGGGGAGTACCTCTGAGTGTCACGTGGTCTCCTTAAAGCCCACCTGTGCCATAGAGGCTGTTGTCCTAGCTCTCCCAACCCTCCCCAGCCTTCCCTGATGAGCAGAGGGAGGGCCCTCTTCCAGCAAGTCTTGAAATAAGTTCTGAGTGAGCATCTGTCATGGGTGTGATTGAAGTTCCTGAGCTGTGGGCTGGCAGCCAGTGGAGCCTTTGCTGGCTGCTCCCTGTCATGAGGCCTGGCAGGATTCTACAGCTACTCCTCCCTCAGGGCATTTGGGGTAACCCTTTTCTCTCTGCATGGTGCTGTGGCAGTGGGCTGTCCACTGCTGCAGTCCTGTGCTGCAGCAGCATGTGAGCCTGAACTCACTGCCTTGGTGCACAGTGGGGCTCAGCCCAGGGGTTGCGGAATTTCTGCCCTGCCAGGCATGACTCCATGTGCTCCACTCATGGCATGGGGCAGCCCTTGGCTCAGGAGCTGTCAGATCTCTCTGGAGACAGGGTTCAATGAACGCCTGCATCTCTTTGCCCTTCTCAAGGTGGACAAGGTAGAGGCCTTCAAGTACAGTCAGAGCACCAGGGACTGCCTGCATGCCAAGTATAACACCCACACCTGTGCCACCGTGGTAGGGGACCACGAATGGGGTCACCTACAGATGGATGCCACCTCCCTCTACCTTCTCATGCTTGCACAAATGACAGCCTCAGGTAATGCTGGGGGCTCCCGTTGCAGCTTTGAGTGTGCTACTCTTCAGGTTCAGCAGGGTCTCAGTTTGGGTGCAACTTCCTGGGTGCCAAGCTGTTGCAATGGCTCCCATGACCCCCACTGTTTCCTTATGCTCACAGTACCTGAGGTGGGTTTGGGCCCCTTGATGTCGGTCTCTCCAAAAGCCTGTTTGTCTGAAGCCGCAGTGCTGCTGTAAGGGGTGGGAGTGGAGACGTAGTCAGCTAGGACGTAGCTCCTGTTGGGCAGGCATGCAGTGGGGAGGAATGGGGCTGGGTTACTGCAGCCATTCTGGGTATGCTTGTGGGCTTGGAGCAGCTAATGTGAATTCTTCCCTCTGCATTAGGCCTCCACATAATTCACAGCTTGGATGAAGTCAACTTTATTCAGAACCTTGTGTTCTACATTGAAGCTGCCTACAAAACTGCGGTGGGTAGCATGTGCTGGGGAGGAGGGGTGTGCTCCAATGGTGGAGATACTGGACTGGTGTCTAGGAACAGCTGTGGGTTCCACCCGAGCCACACCAACACCTTCTGGAAGCACCATGGATGGGTGGGATTCAAAGGATTTCTGGGTGTGTTCTGAAACAGTGCCTGGTTCACAGGACTTTGGCATATGGGAGCGTGGGGACAAGACAAACCAGGGCATCACCGAGTTGAATGCCAGTTCTGTCGGCATGGCCAAGGTGAGCTGGGAGGCAACGCTGGCTGGCGGGATGAGGACCACCAGTGGCCCTGAGCTGCTTTTTGACAGGGCAGGCTGGGCATGTTGAACTGCTCAATGCAGTGATAGGTTCCTGGGGAACCTATCTTCTTGTGCACTGGGATAAAACTGTGCCCTTCTAGCCTGGATTTTGCCTGAACTGGGAGTGAAAAGTTAATTGGGGGTGTGTGGCAGAAATGTCCCTGTAGCTATGATATTTTATGAAAAATCCTATTGTCAGGATTTTTCCCCTAAGAGGCCGAAGAGCCTCAAGAAAGAAATGTCAACAATAATTATCTGCTGCTGTGGAATGCAACAGGTGCCTTTTTAATTGGTTCATGTGGATTGTTTCTACTTGATGACCAATCATGGTCTAGTTGTGTGGACTCTGTGAGAGTCACAAGCTTTTGTTATTCATTTTTTTTCTATTCTTGCTAGCCTTCTGATAGATCTTTTCTCTCTATCCTTTTTAGTATAGCTTTAGTATATAGTATTTTAATATAATGTAGATCATAATATAATAAACCAGCCTTCTGAAACATAGAGTCAAGATCCCTGTCTCTCCCTTGGGTTCCTCAGCAACATGTCCCATCTTTTGATGTCTGGAGATGTCCCATTTTGACCAGAGATGTTCTGCAGCCACAGCAGGGTTCAAATTCTTTTAAATTTGGGCAGTGCTTTACACACTGGGGCTGGCGTGGAATGAGAGCTCTTACAGATGAGCAGCATGGTGAAGGACATGTCTCTTTGGGTCTCACCCTGCTTGCAGGCTGCCCTGGAGGCACTGGATGAACTGGACCTCTTTGGAGCCAAGGGAGGCCCGCAGTCAGTGATATGGGTGTTATCAGATGAAGTGCAGCACTGCCAGGTGAGGCCCACTCAGGCATTACACTGTTGCAAGAGGAACTGTGATCTACTGGGTTTGCAAGTGTGAATGATGCCTGGCCTGACAGCCTAACCACCTTTCCTTCCCCTTTGCCTAGTCGATCCTCCACTCAATGCTGCCCAGGGCGTCTACGTCCAAGGAGGTGGATGCCAGTGTACTCTCTGTCATCTCCTACCCAGCGTTTGCTGTGGAGGACAGTGACCTGGTAGAAATCACCAAGCAGGAGATTATCACCAAGCTGCAGGTGAGCATCTCTGCCCTTGTCTCACTGTTCCCAGGAGACAGCTGCAGTCCAAACTGCTGTAGCCCTTTTTTTCCCAAAAACATGTTCTGTGGGGTGTTGCTGGGGCATGTCCTGTCCCAGTCTCCGTGACCTGTGGCAGGGGTGTGCAAAGAAGCATCCCTGTGTGCTGTGGCTCCAGGCTGTGATTGTGGTACCTGAGTGCTGGGTGAGTGAGGGAGGGGGTGTTTGGCTGAAGGAAACACCCTGCCCCTGCTTCTGCATTGAAAGTACAAGATATCTCACACTGTGCCTCCTGCTCAGCAAATCTTTCCCTCTCTTCCAGGGGCGCTATGGCTGCTGCCGCTTCCTCCGGGATGGATACAGGACTCCCAAAGAGGTGAGGGTCCTCAGCCCTGCTGCCTGGCAGAACTTGACTGCCAAGCAGCAGCCCACCTGGATGCAGTACAAAGGCTGTGTTAGGGAGCACTGGGAAGACAAGGGCCCTGAGTAACCCCAGGCAGTGTCATGGGTCTGGGCAAGGCTCCCCAAAATGCCAGAGCTCATTGTAGAGATGGTATGTCCCACCCACGCCCATAGCAGATGGCCAGAGACTGGCTCTGCCTGTATCCTGAGACCCAGTGGTGTGTCCTTCTTAGGCTGGTAGAAGGTAGGACCAATGCCCAGCATGGGAACCCTGCTGAGGTGGGCTCTTCCAGGGCTGCACCAGCCCTGAGCAAGGGCTGGAGGCCTAGGGAGGTGACTACAGAGCCGCTACCCAGCAGCCTCATCTATGGTAGCTCTGGAGGTCACAAAGCTGCTCCTGTCTCTCCTAGACCAGTAGTCAGCTTGGGTACTGTCAGAATGGCCCTGGGAGCAAGTGGAGAGTTTGCTGCTTTGGGGAGAGAAAACAGGAAAATTTTATAAGCAGCAGTCACATTTGTTAACCACTGAACCAGGAAATTATGCTCAGAGGCTCTTAAGTCAATCACCAGTTGCTGGGCCTGTAACCTTTGGTCTTAAGTAATTCTGAATGCTTCTCCTTTGCTGCACCTCTGCAGACCTGCCCATAATAGGCAGTGTGTGTGGCTGCCCCTCCTCCAGAGCCAGAGAGAAGCAGCAGCATCTCCAATTCAGTGTTCCCACTGCTTGTGAGCTTTGGCAGCATGCAGAGTTGTGGATTACTTATTTCTGGGGAGCTGTGAGGCATGGAAAGGGCAGCAGTGCCTGCAGAGGCATGCAGCTAGCTGGAGTCAGATAGGATTTTGGAAGCTTATGGCTGGAGTCCAGGTAGAAGATATCTGCTCCTTCTGTCCTCTCTGCCTGAATAGTCTGCTAAGACCAACACTCTCCCTTCTCTGCAGCAGACAGAGCAGTTAGCAGGGAGGGTCAAAGAAAGGGCACTACACCACACAGAACTGTGGTGGGAGGGCTCGGTGCAGGCAACTCTTCATCCTGACAACTTCCCTTGTGTTGGGCTCACAGTTAGCACCACGTGGCAGGAGGGCCGTGAAGGAACCTCTCTGGCCCCGTGTGACCAGCCCAAGCCCTCTGACCTGGCTGGGCCAGCTTGATGATGCTGGAGGAAACAGATGCTGAGAGGCTCAGGCAGAGCAGGCAAGGCACAGGGGACCCAGCATGGCACAGGGGATGTTGTGCTGTTGCTGTACAACAGCACAACATATGGGCTGTTCTGGGGGCTCTGTGTGCTTTCCTGGGGACCAGGTAGACCCCAGGAAGGGTAAGTCTCTCCATTATTAGTGCAGGGGGCTCAGGAGGGGGTAGTCCAATGGAGAAAACAGAGGCTGGAGGTGAAATTGCTTTTCAGCTCTTTCTTGGCCATCTGCAGGTAGGGGCTGGGAGGACATTTGAGGCTAGGGTCTCAGGGGGAGGCCCTGTCAGTTTGAGGGGATCCTGTTACGTACCACCTGCCTTGATGTCACTTACAGGATCCCAAACGCCTCTACTACGAACCTGCTGAGCTGAAGCTGTTTGAGAACATTGAGTGTGAGTGGCCTCTCTTCTGGGCATACTTGATGATTGACGGGATTTTCAGTGGAAACATGGAGCAGGTAAGAGAGGTGAGACCTGCTGGGCTAGTGGAAAAAAGTCCCTGGCAGGAGAAGTGTGCGGAGGAAGGAAGCAGGTAGCTGGCAGCAAATTTCCTCTCCTCTCTTCTCAGGTGCAGGAGTACCGGGAAGCCCTTGAGGGGGTTCTTATCAAGGGGAAGAATGGAGTACGCCTTCTGCCAGAGCTGTACAGTGTCCCACCAGATAAGGTGAGTGATCCTGAGCTATGATGGAAAGCAGGAGTGTCTTACAGAATCACAGGATATTCTGAGTTGGAAGGAACTCACAAGGATCACAAAAGTCCAGTGCTGAAACTCCTGGTCTCATTACCAGATAATTAAGTTTTAAGTGCTTATTAAGCCAAATTGTTAGTGAAGGGACACATGTAGTGCATGGAAACCTCAGGTATAAAAAGGATGGCTTGGAGCTGTTATAAAACTTGATAAAAATTGGGGTTTTTCTCCCAAAGCATTTTTTGCTCCCACACATGAGAGTTCTTTGCTGACAGTCTGCTTGCTCAGAGACTGAGTGCTCTGAGAGCTCAGGACAAGCAGACCTGGGCTGAGTAGGTGATGCTGAGCTCCAGTTCAGTGGTGAGGGAATTTGTGTGGGCCTGGGCTAAGAGCAGTGGCCTCCTGATGCTCAGGTCATCCAGGAGAGATGTGCTCCTCACCAGTATCAGAAAGCATCTCTGGGTGCTCCTGGGGCATGTCATTTCTAGTGGGATGGCCCGAGCTGAGAAACCAAACGTGGTTTGAGCAGCTGCTCTGTTGTCTGACACAGATGCCCAGGGCCATCATAATAAGAGAGGAGGAATGTGACCTGGCTCTTCTGGACCCTCTGTGACAAATGCTGTTGTCAGGCCTTGTTTTAAGCCTTGAACTGCTGGACTTCAAGATGCAGTGAGGATGCTTCCTTCAGCATCCCATGTCTATGGATCCCTTCTTGACCTCCTGGCTTATCTTCCAGGTGGATGAAGAATACAGGAATCCACACACTGTGGACAGGATACCCATGGGCAAGCTGCCACACATGTGGGGACAGTCCCTCTACATCCTGGGTTGTCTGATGGCTGAGGTAGGGTCACCCTGGGTGCTGGGGAGGGCTGTGGGACTAGGCTCTGAGCTGTGAAGGTGCAAATCCAGCCACCCACCATGGGGGGTTGTCACCTCCATCCCCCAGGACCTCTTAAAGGTGGGTTGTCCGTAGGCATCACCCATTCTACCCTACCTGTAAAATGTTAATCTCTTTATACCTTTTTTCCCACAGGGGTTTCTAGCTCCCGGTGAAATAGATCCCCTCAACCGCCGTTTTGCTACTGTCCCTAAACCTGATGTGGTGGTCCAAGGTGAGGGAAAGGAACCAGTCCCAAACCCCTGAGCCTGGCAGGTGGGGAGGACTCTGTCTGTGTGGAATTCACAGAGGTGGCTCTGGGGTGGCTCTGCTTGATGGGTTGCTGCCAATACAACCCAGTCTCAGCCCTGGCAAGGTGGGTGGAAGACGGGGTGCAAGTCCTTCCATTTCATCCTGTGTTGACCCACAAAACTATCATCTACTGCAGCCTCCTCTGCAGAGAGGTTGAAAATTGTCTTCCTGCCACTTGGTGAGAAAGACTTGTGTGTATAGAGTGTTAGGAGGAGCAAAGCAGACTTCTGCAGTGGGAACTGGTTCCCAAGGGACCCCACACAGCTTCTTCTCTGTGGTGTGGTGCCTTGTATGTGTCCCCAAAGGCATGGGGCAGTGTTGTCACACCCTTGTGCCTCTGTTGCACTGAGACTGTCTTCCATCCACAGTGTGTATCCTGGCTGAAACAGAGGGGATCAAGGCAATCCTGCAGAAGGAGGGCATTAACGTGGAGACTGTGGCAGACGTCTACCCCATCAGAGTGCAGCCTGCTCGCATCCTCAGCCACATCTATGCACGCCTGGGTGAGCTGGGCTCCCTGCTCCTGCAGCAAATGGGGTGCAGAAGGGTCTGTCTCACCCCTGGCACTCCTGCTCATAGACACTCGTGTCCTGCTCTCTGCTTGGCTGATGAGGATTCTGCTGCCCATAAGGCCACTGATACCGAAGGGGAACAAAGTGGCAGACAGTGCTGTTCAGTGTGATTCTGACAGGAATAGAGCTTTGGCTTGCAGTTGCAGTCACCCCAGGAAGAGACAAGAAACTCTGATAGATGTTGAACCTCATGTGGGCAGGAGTTGTCTTCTGTTCCTGTATTCAGATCTGGATGGGGGAGGCTAGCCAGACCCCAGGAAGGGTCCTCTGGCTGTCCCTGGCAAAGACAGCCCAGAGCTCAGGCAGTATGGCTGTTGCTGGTGGGTGGGCAGGGCTGAATGTGAAGGGAGGATGTGCTCAGCTCTGCATGCTTGCTCCTTGATGCTGCAAGCCCTCAGGCGTGGGGTTTGTTTTGCAGGAGCCAGAGATTTAGCCTGGGCCAAAGGAGACACCTGATCTGCTGTGATTTAATTTGGCATCTAATTTAGGCCACCAAAAGGCCAAGTGTGACATGGGCAGGGGGAGCAGCCTGGCAGCTGCCAGAACTGACAAACAAGGGGTAATGCTGTTGCTGCACCATCCTGGGCTCTGGGAGTCATCCAGGAGCAATTGGAATGCTGATAGAGCTGTCAACTTAGGTGGGCCAGCCCTATGCAAAGGGGCACCCCTAGCCCTGCTCCTGCTTCTGACATGCCCGAAGACCAGAAGCTGTGACACTGCAGAAGTCAGGACAGGCTGTGTATCGCTGTTTCACCATGTCTCTACCCCTTTGGGCAGGTCTGGGGACAGAAATACTGTCCCTTAGAACTGTACCAGCTTGACACACAGTTCTAGGATATCCCAACTTCAAACCAGCATTTCCCTGCTGGCCGGTAGCAAGATGCTTGGCACTGTTTGCTGCTGCAGCCTTTTCATGAGAAGGCTTGTAATAGAACTCTTCGTCCTGCCCTCCCAGGCCGCAACAAGCAGATGTGCCTTACTGGACGGCCCTACCGGCATATGGGTGTCCTTGGGACCTCCAAGCTCTACACAATCAGGAAGAGCATCTTTACCTTTACCCCACAGGTGAGTAACATTGCAGAGGCTCATTCTTACTGTTCTGTGATATGAAACTGGGCAGGAAGTTTCTTCAATGGCTGGATACTCATTCTAAGATACACACTGTAAGGTGTGACCCAACACTCTCTAAACAGCCTGGGAGTGTGGAATAGTCCAGCTCTGTGGCATGAGGCAGCACAGCTGGTGGTCCTGGCTGTGTGGATACTGGGACAGCTTGAGCCTTTTAATGATCAGTATTGGGTGAAAATCTCTGCTCACCCTGATGAAGACACCAGGAGGATGCTGGTGGCAGGCCAGGGACATGTGTCCAGGGGACAAGCAGTAATCCAAACCTAGCACTATGGGGAGTGCATATTCACCTGGAACAGGCACAACATGGACTCACTGTGTGGGGCTGGATGCTGCTGCTGCTGAGCTGTGGTGTTAGTTATGTCCCAATAGTTGTTAGTGGCCAGTAGCTGCCCTGGGGTTTGAGGGTCCCTTGCTAGGCTGTACTGGCACCTGCTAAGTAAGGTGGGATGAGCTGTCAGTGCAAAGCCACATGCCCTCTGGGTGCACAGCATGGCTAGCTTGACAGTGTGCCTGTGGGAAGACATAGGTGGCACCATAAGGACCTAATGACTGCATGTAGGGCCGATCATGTCTCTTGCTGTCCTCACAGTTCATAGACCAGCAGCAGTTCTACCTGGCTCTTGACAACAAGATGATTGTGGAGATGCTGAGGACGGACCTCTCCTACCTGTGCAGCCGGTGGAGGATGACTGGGCGACCAACCATCACCTTCCCCATCTCCCACACCATGCTCGGTATAGATGCTCCAGCCTCGCAAGCCATTTGGTTACAGCAGCCCTGGGAAATAGCTCTGCAGGAGGAAGGGAGTGGGCAAATGTGTGACCATCTCAATAACAGGGACATGGTGAGGCTGGAGCAGTCAGTAGTGTCCTGTGAAGAGCTTACTGCTCAGAGGAGCCATGTTGAGTGGGCAGCTGGCCTGGCAGCTAACAGGGTTGTCTGTCAGGCACTAGTACCTGCAGCTCAAGGGCTGTTTGCTGGCACAGACGTATTCAGGCTCCAGGCAAATAGGCTTGTGGGAAGGCATTTTGGGAGCAAGACCAAAACCACAATTTCTCTATAGAAGTGTTCTTGGTGCTCTTTCTGTGTCTTGACTCTTCCCTAAGACTGAGCACCTGCTAAAGGCTTTCCAAGTCAAGAGAGAGGGGAAAACAGTAAACCAGAAGGAGCGAATTCACAGAGTAGAACTCGCTTGCCTGCAGCAGCTCACGAGTTCCCTATGAGCCTGGTGTAGGAAAATGACTTTGTTCTCCTTTAAGGCCTTTCTGTGTCTCCTTGTGTGTTCTAAGTCCCCTTAATTTCTCGAGCGTGCCTTTTGCTGTGGTGTCTCCTGCCCTCAACAGCAGCCCACTCCTCTGCTTCCTTATGTGAAAGGCAGAGACAGAGCAGGGGGCTGTTAGGTGCTGCTGTCTGCTTCAGCCCAAGGTGAAATCCGAGGAGCCTGGAGTGCATCCTGGCATGGTTTTCCTTGAATCCAGCCTGGACAGTCCAGAATTTCCCTTTTTGGGTGGTGCTTTTGGTACCACAGCCTGACCACATACCCCAGAGTAAGGGTCTGGCCATGGTGCTTTGGGTATCTGAATGCCCACCTAGTCCTGGGTTACTTTCTGGGGGCGAGTTTGAGCGTGAAGGCCTGACTGCCTGTGCATCTTCCACACAGATGAAACCAGCAGCAGTGTGCATCCCACGGTGCTGGCAATGCTGCAGAAGCTGCAGGATGGGTATTTCGGTGGTGCAAGGTGAGTGCAGCTTCTTGCAGTGCAGGAGGGAGAGGGCTCATGGTCTCCAAGAGCCTGGTTATGAGGATACCTGCTGGGCAGAGCATAGGCCGTGGGGGAGCAAGCTGGGGAAGATACACTGGGGTGTGCTAGGCTATCAGCGTGCCCTAGGCCTACAATCCCAACAGAGGAGATGAAAGAGAGGTCATGACTCTTCACGTCATCAAAGCCATGGCTACAGGATTTCGTTAATAGCTTTTGGGCAGCCCTTCCATGCCCACCCACGATTGAAAGAGTTGCAGGCAGCTAAAGTAGACACCAGTGTGTGTATGCTCCTGGTGAACATGTCTCTCCCCTTCAAAGGGCAGGAGCCAGGAGGTAAAGCCAAGGGTATCACTTCCCCTTTCCTCTCTATGTGACCTTCCTATCTCTTGCCCAGAATTCAGACTGGTAAATTGTCGGAGTTCCTGACAACATCATGCCGAACGCACCTCAGCTTTATGGACCCTGGGCCAGAGGGTAAGGTCTTTGCCATGAGTTTCAGGCTCAGCAGTGACAGCTTTGAGAAGCTAGACACCTAGGAGTGGCTGCATGGCTTGCAGGTAGCAGAGGATGGTAAGGGAAAACAGGCCAGTCACTGTTGTGGGGTGGCAAATGCCTAACTCACCCTTACAGCCATAACACCCAACCTCCCTGCCAGCATACACCGCTGTGTTCTTTATATGCTTGGGTTTTCACCATGTTCCCATCTGGCGCTCTGTCAACCGTGTCTGGAACGAGCAGCTCTGACCTTCATAAGCTGCTCTGTGGAGAAGAGATAAAGGGTTGGCAACCTGCCTCAGCTTGGGAGATGTGGCTGAGGGTCTTTGATGCATAAATGGCAGTGCAGAAGGTGATAGCACAGTGACCAAGGTGGTGGGGAACAGCCACCATGTCCCTAATTAATCTCTGTTTTTTTCCAAAGCCTTTGCCCCTCCCCTGGGCAGAGCTACTCCACTGAGTGCCAAATTGAAGCCTTACTGCTGTATAGAGTACCTGAGAATGCTTTGGCCCATCACAGCAAAAGGGACCCCCCCCACCTTGTCCTGGGACCATGGCAGTATGCAAGTTTTGCTGTACCCCTTGCAAGCAGGCCTGGGGACATCTCCTGTGTGACCTAGCACTGGTCATCATCATCCTTCCCCCTACCTGTTTTACCTCTGCAGCTCCTGCAGCCAGTGAATGCACTGCTGGGACTCTGAATGCTCGTTTTTCTTGCCCTTCTCTCACTACATCTGCAGCATCCTTACAGGCTGCATCAGGGTTTGTCCAAGATGTCTGCTTTGCCTCCCAGCTCCAGTGAGAGGACCTGCCTGGCCTTTCAACAGCATCTCAAAGATGCTAAATTTTAAAGTTTTCCTGTGGTCAGATGCTGCAGCCAGGTGAATGTTCTCAAAGGTGGTGCTTAGAGGACTTTCCAGCCTAGCCTTCAGGCACTGTCATGAGGGATGCTCTTGAGGGGTGGAAAGGGGATGCCATGCTGCTTCAGGTGCAGTCAGCAGCTTGTCTCCTGGGGCCAACACATCTCTTGAGTTTGCCAGCCGGAGAGCAGCATAGCTTTGCCCTGGCTCACTGTTAGTGTGTTGACATCTGTGTTTTGTCTGGGGCAGTTCCCCACCAGGGGCATCCCCTCACTTTTGTCTCGTGACTGAGCGGAGACCTGGCCTCTTAGCACCGTCTTCCATGCTGCTGTTAGTGCATGGTGCCTCTGGTGATCCTGATGTGGTGTCGGGAGCTGCTTGAAGCTGGGCAAAGAGCAAGGCAGGAGCCATAACTCTTGCTGTAACTCCAACTTACAAATAAGTGTTGCAAAACCCACCTTGCCTTGCTCCCTTGCTGGAGTCCTGCTTGGAAGATGCCCTTGCTGTGCTGGGGTGCTTGTAAGTGGTCTTTGCTTGGACAAGCTGCCTCTGGTTGTACCTCCCCAGTTCCCTGGAGAGAAGGAATGTGAGGGTTTTCCCGCAGGGTTTGAGTGGGACGTTCCTGTCCTTGCGTAGGTTTGGATCAGAGACATGCTGCAGCAACATGCTGTTGCTTCCTTTTTCAATGTGGGACATGGAGGAAGCCCCAGTTTAGGGCAGGCAGTGTCGCAGGCAGGAGTCAGGGGTGCAGTGTCCCCTGCAGGAACAGGGGTGCTTTGTGTGCCTGGCTGCTGGCACTGTCCATTAGTCTACCTGGCTGCCAGCACTGGTCCTACATTGTCACTTCGTGCAGCCAGCAAGGCTTTGTCCCTGCTGAGGCACAGGTGGGAGCTCTCTGGGCCTTTGGGTGCCACAACTCAAAGTGGCTGAACTTCTGCTCTGCTGCCTTCCCTTTCAGAGGACACCGACGATGAGGTTGCTCAGTATCTGGATCACCTGCTGCAGCGCACGACTCCCCAGTCAAACCTGCCTCCAACCACCCAGCGGGGAGGGCTGAGCCGCTTCAGGGCTGCTGTCCACACCACCCGTGACCTCATATCCCTGGCATCCAAGGCCAAGGACCTGCATGTTCAGAGTGAGTAACTCCAACACTCTCCACACATCTTCCCTTGAGCCCAGGGGTGAGGTTGAAGTGCTTTGGGAGCTTTCACAGCTGTATGATGCTAGGGTTCCCATGGATTGGAGAGAAACGAAGCCTTCACCTGGGCAAAGGCACTTTATGTCCATCATGTTAGTCCTGGCCATGGAGTGTCTTGGAGTTGGTGCCTGGGCAGCCCCACGAAACTCAGTAAAAGATGGCAGCTCCCTGCGGTGTTCCTCTGAATGGGTGGACAGGGGCTGATTCTCCCATAGCCAACTTCTCTGCAAGGACTGGTGGGGGAGCAGTGGTGGTGGTGATTGGGGCAGGATGTGTCTCCGCCAACCTGTGGGATTTTTTTTAGATGTTGGGATGTATGTCCCCAGCAGGATCTTCCAGGCATCGCAGCAGTCAGTTAAGCTTCTGAGTTCACTCCACCAGCATGACTTGGAGGGCAAGGTGAGTTCTGTCTCTCCCAGACTGAGCTATCCTTTCAGCTATAGCCAGAGTGTCCTTGCAGGATTGCAAGGGAAAGTCCTTTTTGATGAGGGAGAATATGCATGGGTCCATTTGGTGCAGGGTGCTTGCTGGTGATGCTAATCGTCAGCACAGGTCTCCCTTTCCCCAGAGCCAGGCACTCTATGCAGAGGTGAACTTGCCACGTGATGAGGATGGCAACGTGGACTGCAAGGCACTGGTGGACCAGCTGCGCATCTGCCCCACGCTACAGGAGCAAGCAGACATCCTTTACATGCTCCACATCCTCAAGTAGGATGATCTCTGTGTCCTCAGAGCTCACTGTGCATAGAGGGGTTTGGCACAGCCCAGCCACTGCCAGGGAGCTGCGACAGACAAATTGCTGGACATAATGCAGCACCTTCTTCACCTTCACAGGGGACCCGAGTGGCACACAGGGCTTGATAGTGAGCCTGGCCCCACCATCAAGGAGCTCCTCACTGAGCTGTATGTGCGGGTTGGGGAGACACGCCAGTGGGCCCTGATCCGCTACATCTCTGGCATCCTCAAGAAGAAGGTTGAAGCTCTGGATGAGGTAACAGCTGTACAGCCAGCCTCTAACAGGCTGAGGTCTGTCAGGGAGGAGGCAGCAGAGTGAGCAGGAGAACCATGGCTGCATCAGCTCTGTCTCCCTCTGCCTTGTGCTGAGCCCCCAAACCCTCAGCTGTTGACAGTGGCTGCCTTTCTGTCCCCAGGCCTGTACTGACCTCCTGTCTCACCAGAAACACTTGACGGTGGGGCTGCCACCAGAGCCACGTGAGAAGACAATCTCCACGTGAGTGTGGCACCTCTCTCCCCCCAGGCATGCTGGGCTGGGTCTGGATGTGAGCCTGCTGCTCTGGGGTCCATGGGCAGGAGTGGCCCTGGGTGGCTGTCCCCAGCCCATATCTCTCTTCTTGGGGCTGTACAGACTGGGGGTATGCAGGGTTTCCTCTGCTGCCTCTCACCTGCTCTGCTGTTTGTCCACGCCCCAGCCCGATCCCCTATGAGGAACTCGTTCGCCTTATTGAGGAAGCCAGTGAGAAGAACCTCAGTGTGTCTATCCTCACCCAGGTGAGGGGCTGGGGTGTGAGGGGAGCCTACAGCTGGCTGTCTGCCCTGGTGAGCAGCAGTGAGGTGATCTGCCTTTGCCCCTCTAGGAGATCATGGTGTACTTAGCCATGTACATACGCACACAGCCTGCACTGTTTGCTGAGATGTTCCGTATTCGCATTGGGCTCATCATCCAGGTGATGGCAACAGAGCTGGCACACTCCCTGCATTGTTCAGGTACATGTGGCAGAGACAACACCCTAGCTGGGGTAGGTGCTGTGATGCTTGGGGCTCTGTCGGCCAGAAAGGAGTACTGTTAAAAGTGGGCAGCTCAGGCTAGGACAAGACCCTGCATGGAAGTGCCAGTGTCTGCAGCTGGACATGTTCTTGAGCAGTACAAACAAGTGATTGCACTGCAGTCTCCATCCCAGCATGTGTTGGGCTGGCCATGGGAAGAGTCGATGTTTTAGGCAACACTTGGAGCCTAGTGTATGTCCTTGCTAGATGAGCTCCTGTACCAGTGCTCCCCCTGGTCACAGAATGGCATGCAGGGTAGAAATGGCCTAGGAGGATTATGAGGCAGGCTACAAAATCATAGTTCTCTTCTTTCCAGCTGGAGAAGCCACAGAGAACCTGATGAATCTCAGCCCATCAGACATGAAGAGTCTCCTCTACCACATCCTCTCTGGCAAGGAGTTTGGGGTGGAAAGGAGCGGTGAGTCCCAGCAGAGAGCATCTCGAGGCAAAGCTGAGTGCACAGCATGGCCAGATCTACGTGTTCCTGCCTTTGAGCACTGTCCCTGTTCTCCCTCATGTTCAGCGCAGATGCTTCAGTACTGGAGGGGTCCAGCGGGAAGCTCTGCTCTTCATAAGGATGGGGCTGAGTGATTCTGGGATCAAGCCTGAATCTTATGGCTATTTGAGCTTTGCTTAGTTTGACACTTGACCTGGTTGGGTCTGAATTGAAGCAGTTCTGTACTGCGCTTATGGATCTGTGATGCTATCATGTTAGAGGACGAGGTCATGCAGAGGTACCAGTGCCCGGGCAGCGATGAGGAATGGCCATGTCTTGAACGATGTTGCCCACTCTAGACCTCTCTTCCCCACCAGTGCGTTCAGTGGACTCGTCGCTCACCACTGCTGTCTCCATCTGTGACATGGGAGCTGTCGGGACCACCAGGTCTGAGCGCACTGGCCTCGTCAGGCTGAAAAGTGAAATCAAACAGGTGAGGGCAGGTGGTGCAGGCCACTCACGACAGGTCTTGCGGGTGAAAACCAGCTACAAACCAGACAGAACTGATGGAAGAATGGGAGACACAGATGCTTCCAGGAGCTAATTTTGTCTCCAGTCCTGTCCTGGGGGGAAAGTTGGGGTGAATCTGGTAGTGGGTAGGGGTTGCTCTGGCACAGGGGTGCTTGAGAAGGTGCAGGGGTGAGGAGGACCATGTGGTGTCCCAGGTGTGGCTAGCGTCTTGGTGGACATCTTCCAACAGCAGGACCTTCATTTTGTTCTTCTCTTGCAGCAATTGGATAAACGTAGGCAGTCTCTGCCTGGGAGTAAGGTGAAGCCTCCCTGGTCCTGCAGCCTCAGCTTTTGCCCCTCATGCCATGCAGCAGGGCAGCTTCCCTGCATGCACAAGTCAATAGGCTTCCCTCAGCTGCTGCAGCAATGAGTTGGCTTCCCCTCTAAGCAACTGCCATTATAGCCAGCTGGGAGCTGTGCTCAAATACATTCCATTATACCCACAAAATCTGCTGAGCAGGATGGCTTGATGCTGCCAGTGCCATGACCAGTATTGACTCTGCTGAACAGTTCACCGGATTCTGGCTGCAGCCTCCCCAGCTATTTAATCTCTGGGGAAGGAGGCCTGTGGTCAGCTACAAATGCCAAGGACCTCCTCTTGTGCGTATATAGTCCAGGAGGAGTCCTGAGCTCTAGAACGTGTCTTGTCATCAAAGAGACAGAGCTTGCTGGGGCCAGTCTGATGCAGCAGAGTTAGGGCCAACTTGCTGCAACGTGAAACCTGACATCACAGAGGGTTGTCTGTGGGCAGTGACCTTCCTACTGGTCCTTCTGTCTGCTCAAGACTAAATCTCTGCCCATACCAGCAAGCCAGCAGAGCAGTAGCAGTCCTACTCCTGTGTGCAGGCCAGTGCAAACCCACTGCTGCTGCAGCTCTGGCATGTGCAGCCCTCTGCAGCTTTCCTTTCAAAACTCCCTCTGTCTCCAGCCAACCCTGGCCCTGGGATAACTGCCCTGTGACCTGACCCTGATCTGTGCTGCTGCTGCTCTGTTTGCTGTGACTGCTGCCCTGCTCTGGCATGGTCTCATTTCCATTGCTCCCTTTCTCCTTCAGCCCCTCAGTTTGCAGTCTGGGGACACCGCCCTCAGGTCCTCTCTGGTAACCTGTGTTTGTTGGCTGCACACATGGGATCTGTTTTGTTTGTGGTTGCAGGAAGTGCTGGGGGGTGCTACAGGGAGCTGGGGCTGTAAGGTGGGCTTTTCTGGGGGCAGGGGTGGGGTAGCAGCTCTGTCTTGGGAATGAGGCTGGAGAACCTCAAACAACAAACTCTTGAGCAGCAGCAGGCTGCGTTCCTGTGGGATATTTAACTTTGCAGCAGTCTCTGTGGTTCTTGTTTTGTTTGACCAGTCTGCTGGGCACACAGAGCTGCTGGGCTCCTTTTCAAGGATGCTAGAAGACCAGGGCAGTACGGACAGCCGGCAGGGCCAGTGGCAGCGGAGGCGCCGGCTGGATGGGGCCCTTAACCGTGTCCCTGTGGGCTTCTACCAGAAGGTCTGGAAGGTCCTGCAGAAGGTGAGTTAGACATGAGCTGGTGCCTCTCCGTGCATGTGAGCCTCTGGTCCCAGGCACCAGCCTTGCCAAGGGGACTTAGGCACTCAGGGCTAGTCCCTGATGTTGTGTAGATATATGCTTCAGAGACAAGGCCTGCAGCTGACCTTGGAAAGCTGTAGAGGAAATGCACTTGCCTTGTAGTCTTGTAGGATGTGCCTCAGCCTGTACCTTGCAGAGGGGAGCTGCTCAGGTGCTTCATGCACCAAGCAGACAAATGCATGGCTAGAGCCACAGCTGAAGGTGCTCTGGGTACAGCCGATCCTCAACATGGTGAGCCAGGGAGCAGAGCCCCATACAGGGGTCTCTGGCTGATGCTGAACTGATGGGAAAGGAGTGGTGCTATATGGAGTCAGGAGGCGGAGCTGGGGTGTATGGGCAGCATGCACCAGTGCTCAAGTGGGAGCAAGTTTGTGGGCTGGACCTATGTATCTTAGCATGATGCTTCTCCAAGCCATAACCATGATCTCTGCTTCTTGTTCTGCAGTGCCATGGTCTCTCTGTGGAGGGCTTTGTTCTTCCCTCCTCAACAACCAGAGAGGTAGGCGGTTCATGTGAATGGGGAATGGGGCACATGGGTTGTTGTGTGCTGGTTACCCTGGGTGATTGCCCAGCATAGCTCAGGAATTGAGCAGGTGATACAGTGCTTTAGGCACACTTCTTTCTACCTCCTCACAGATGACCCCAGGGGAAATGAAGTTTGCTGTGCATGTGGAATCTGTCCTCAACCGTGTGCCCCAGCCAGAGTACAGGCAGCTGCTGGTGGAAGCTATCTTAGTGCTCACCATGCTGGTGGACATGGAGGTGCACACCATTGGTGGCATCATAGCTGTGGAAAAGATCTTGCACATAGCCAATGACCTCTTCTATGAGGAGCAGGTAGGGGCCAGTCCTGACCCAGGGCTGCTGGCTACATTCCCCATACCTGTGCAGTGCTCACCCACTTGGAGAGCCCTGCCTGTTGTCCCTGTTGTGTTCATGGGGCACAGCAAAGCTGTAGTGTCTTCCTCCCACTCCTCATCATCAATGTGTCACACTGAGTGCAACAGAGAATGCTTGGGATGGAAGCTGATAATGGGATTGCCTTTTTTCCTGATGATGTCTTTCTGCTTCCCTGTCCAAAATCCAGAAAGCCCTGGGCGCTGATGAGCACATGCTGGCGAGGGATCCTTCGACAGGCATCTGCAGCCTGCTGTATGACAGTGCACCGAGCGGCCGGTTTGGCACCATGACCTACCTGTCCAAGTCTGTGGCCTTGTACGTGTACGACTTTCTGCCCACAGATGGCTGCTCCATGCAGTAGCTCTTGCAGTTCCTCACTGGGTTGCAGGTGCTCTGGCATGGTTGTTTCATACAGCTTGTAAAGATGAACACTAGGTTAGTTTGCAAGGCAGTCTGCGTGACCGTCTCTACTCCCAGCCCTGGCCTCTTGGTGGGTGGGCAGCCCTCTGAGGAACTCCACAGGAGACATGTGTCCTAAACTGACCTGTGCCTGTGTGGCTTGCGGAGCAAGGAAAAGGCTGAGCTTTGAAGCGTGCTTGTGTTAGAAGGTTCTGTCTGCATGACTCCCGATTCATCACCCCTGGAAAGACCTCTGTTTGAGGGAGTTGGAAAGGGTTCCCCTGACCAGACCTGTGTGCTCAGCATTACAATGCTCTCTGACCAGCTTGCACTCTCCCTGCCTCCAGCAGGTTTGCAGTTTTTAACCTCTTCTGTGCTGCTTATTATTCCAAATCTGCAGGATTTATGCTAGTGCAGGCTGAGGCTCTTGCTCTTCCTGCTGCTGATGGAAAAGTTTTGCTAGAGGAATAGGGTATGGTGCCTGAGTCTTTCTCCCAGCACATCCAAAATCAATATGGTCCAGCCTAGCCACAGCTGTGCTGCTTGGAAGCAGGCAGCCCATCATCCTCTGCTGGGTGTCCTGTGTGCAGAGCTGGGGAGGTTATGGTAGCCAGGATCCCTTTTACCTCCAAGCTGCTAGTACAGGGCTTCTGGCTGGCTGGGACATGCCAGTGGCAGCCCCTATGTGTCATCTACTCTATCCCTGGCAGTGGTGCTAGTGGCCAAATGACAGGTTCCTGAATTCTCATGCCATGTGAAGCAGCTCTGAGCTGGCTACTTGGTGTTACCTGTGCAATCAAAACCATGCTTTTAATACTCATTTCTGGCTTCTGCTCCATCTCCCACTGCCTGGCACAGAGAAGGATAGGGACATAGCAGATCCCTGCTCTAATCTACCATGCAGGTCAGCCCCCACTCAGGATGGTGCAGTCGGACTGATGAGGATCGGGCACATATGCCACAAAGTGGTGGAGGAAGTGGGGTTCCCTTTTGGCTCCCTGTTTCACCTCCCTGAGACTTCAGGTGTGCTCCAGTACACTCAGCACGTTGAGCAACAGGCCAAGAACCCTCACTTGCACCCTCTGACCTTGCAATGTCCCACAGCTTGTCACAGGCCAGCCCGACATCATCTATGTCCCCCTCCAAGACTGGTTTACAGCTGTCCATGAGCAAAGCTCTGAGCAAAGATCCTCTTTCCCTTTGGGAAAGGTTGATCCCATCTAACAGCAGCATGCCTTGTTAAAAAAAAGCAGTAAAAACCCTGAAATTGTGGCAGTGACATCAGCTATCAAGCCATATATTCAGCAGACTGAGTCGATTTCTTTCAATGTCACTGACCACAACTGGAAGGACAGAGGAAAGAAATTGTCTTCCAGAATCCCTTACCAACCATCCCCAGGCCCTGAAGTCTCCTTTGATTGCTCTTGGACTGTGTGTTGCAGTTTCATTGCCACCCACATGGAAGAGCAGCAGTGGATAACAGTCTGAAGCTGAACCTGGCTGGGAAGTGTCCTAGTGTGGTGCTTAACCTGGGCCCCACGGAGGCAGCAGACTTCCCTAAGAGGACTGTCTGTGTGGGTCTGTGGACCCTCAGAAAGGAGTCACCTACAACTGTAACCCATCTTTCTTGTAGAGGTGGACATGGTCTGGGGGTGTCACAGCCATTGCAACACCTCTGGTGTAGATGGACTAACACCCACATCATCCATTGCCTGGCCTTCCACATGAGAGCTTCATCCCTGCTGTACAGAGGCATGTGGGGAAGCAAGGTGGGCAAGGAGGGGTTTGCCTCCACCCACTCCTTTTAAGTTACTGCCTTCACCTGGCAAGGGGGATACAGGATCCCCTTGAACCTGTGTGTTCTGGGGTGGCTGTTCCTGTCAGGCAGGGCAGAGCCTGGTTCTATGAGTCTTTCTCAGACTCCCTTATGCCCCTTAATCTTTCTACATCCTCTCATAGCTGAGTCCTGAGGGTGGGCAGATCTTGGCCATACTGAACACAGCTGTTCTCACCACTGCCATGCTTCCCAGTGAAAGGCTCTGGCACTCCCTGCACCCAGAGGCCTGGATGGCTGTTTAATGGGAGCTCTGTCTGAGGAGCCACATCCACTCTAGGAAGCACAGAAGATGTGGTTTCTGCCAGGTAGATGTCACAGCCTGAGCTCCTGAGAGGGTGATGGACAGCAGCTGAACTTGTCTCTTGAGCTGGCAGGGTGACAGTGCCCATGCCATGTACCAACACCACTCTCAGCCCATGTAGCCTGTGGTGCACCCTGGGCTGGCTGTGTGTCAGCGCAGGGGTGGCTGCCAGGCAAAAGTTGGCCACTCCTCTGTGGATATGGCTGCCTCCAAAGCCAGATGTTTTCCTCTATGCGTGCCTGTGTTTTTTGATGTCCAGGTTGGTTTGGCCTCAAAGCCAGGTGGTCTCTTGGGGCAGCAGCTCTTCTGTACATGTGGCTGCATGGAACATCACGTTATGAAAAGCCAGTGTCCATAAAGGAGCCAGGGGAGTCCTGCAACTTTATTCAAATAAAGGGGGAGAGTCCACTAGGACATCAGCCTGTGGGATATTCTCTCTCTAGGTTTCGGAAAGTGCAGCATCCTTTTATCCTAAACTCCCGGCGGCATGTTGCCCTCTTCCTTAGCCCATTGGCTGAGATACTGGGAAGGTACAGCCTTCCCAAACGGTCTACCACATATTCCCCCCTTGAGCCTGTCATTTTCTCCCAAAGTTCAGACACTCAGGCTTGTGTGGACCCATTTGTCTGCTTCAGGAATCAAAGGTTTTGTAACCTGTGGCTTGAAGTGGGTAGAAACATTAAGACCCATTTCTAAGACGTTAACACCCATACCCTCACCCTTGGAATTGTTTGTAAAGACATTAGCACACATTTTTCCTATCATGGCTAATCCCTCCCTTTGTGATCCCTGCTCCCGTTAAAGGAGCCTTAAAGGACCCGAGCCCCTCCCTGGCGCCTTCCTCTGACCCGAGGGACCCGGTGGGAGCTGCCGGTTGTCGGGGGGACCCGGGCACCTCCTGAGCTGCGAGTCCTTGAGCAGGGCGAGCGCCGCGTGGGGGGCTGCGTGCAGGCCACGGGCCTTTTAAAATTACATTCTTAGAGAATAAACACCACCCGACCTGCGTGGAGGCCCCAGTAAAAATGCCTCTAACACTAGTTGGCTGCCTGTTCTTACGGGGCCGAGCTAGGGGAAGGACAATGGCGCGGCGGGCCTACAGCTCCCGGCACGCCGCGGGGCCGGAACTGCCGCTCCTGGCGTGCCCTGACTAGCGGCGTTGCGGGTGCTGGTCCCGGCTGTACCGGCTCCGATGGCGGCGGTGCCGCCGCCGGTCTACGTATACAGCCCGGAGTACGTGACCCTCTGCGACTCCCTCTGCAAAGTGCCCAAGCGGGTCAGCGCCGCGGCGGGGGCGAGGGGGCGTGGGGAGCACAGCGGTGAGGCCCGGGCGCGGAGGCAGCCGGCGCCCGGCACGGCGGTAGGAAAGGAGGAAGCGGGGGAAACGGGTGGCCCCGGCGAGAGGAGTGTGGGGTTAGAGCGGGAATGGCTCGTCTGTGCGTTCACATCGCCCCTGGCACCGCGGGCTCGGACACTAAAGCGACGCTTCCCTTTCCCGGGAAGCCGTGCGCGGCTGTGCTTCTCCCCGGGACACCGGAAGGCCCTTTCACACGGCATGGGCACGGGCCGGAGAGGGGACCCGGGCAGGGAAAGTCGCTGCTGGGAGTCTGAGCCACACCTCGTCTGCGAGTCCTTGGGCCCCGGGTTGCTGGCTTTATGTCTTCTGCTCTCAGTCGTATTCTTTTCTTTAGGCCAGCATGGTGCATTCACTGATTGAAGCGTATTGCTTGCTTGACCAGATGAAGTAAGTGCTCCCGTTTTCTGTAAAGAAATGTTTAGTCTCCACTAAGGTTTGGAAGGTGCTGAGTAACTTCAGGTTTCGTACTGTCGCTGCTGGCGGTGTGATTATAGGAGCCCCCACAGTGCATATTTCCAGGATTAAAGGAAAATGTTTGTTTTGCTGCCTGGACACGATTACAGTAATTGTGGGAAGTGTAATTCATGCTCTTCTGTCTGGTGGAGCACTTACAGCCTAGTGCCTTCTCTACAGAGTGTGTATCACCCCCACGCTTGAGACTCTTAGTAGGGTGACAGCCTTGGTGCTGCTCCAGATCCACTGGTCAGTCAGTGCTGATGCTGAGAGGCACCATATTGTTTTGGTGCATTGTAATGCATCTGGGAGACTTTTTGTGAGGTCTTCATGCTGTTCAGGAGAGTACCGTCCACCTCATTCGGCTCTTGATGCCTGGGGCATGTGAAGGGAAAAATGAGAAAGGCATAGCTCAGCCCCTCTTGTGAAGCATCTCATGAAATCTTAGAAAAAATGTACTCCAGTTCAGCACAGCCAAAAGTTTTTTTTGAGACTTCTTTTTTTAAACAATTTTTTTTTTGTAGCAGAGCGTGCTTGTGAAATGACTGCAGGTATCAATATGGAGCAGACCTGAAGAACTGTTTGCCCTTGCATGGGGTGGGAAGCATCAGGGCCAGCCTGGAGCTGGGAGCTTCTTGTGTTCTTCCTGTAGCAACAGAGCTGTGGTGCATTGCTTGTGCATGCTCCCACTGTCCAAGTTTTGGGGAGGGTTCAGTGTGTTGCAGGATTTTTTTAGGCATACTGCAAAGCATCCAGACCCAGGAAGGTGCTGTGCAAGTTGCTTGGAACAGTGACAGTCTTTGCTTTGGTGCAGGTCATAGCATGTGAGAGGCATTGCACGGCTCCTGATCTAGACTGAGGTCCTGCCACAGCGCTGTGCTGGGCCTGGGCATTTCCCTCCATTAGTTCCTCTGTGTGTAACCTGAATGCTGGATATGCTGGGGAATGCACAAACAGAGAGAACATGCAGAACAGGGAAAATAACTTGAAGCATAGTGGGAAGGTTAATGCAGGCAGCACCTGCAGTGGGGTGGGCACCACAGGTAGTGCCAAACCAGGGGCAAGGCCTGCTCCAGCTCAGCTGGGTGGCTTTCTAACTTGAGTGACAGTCCAGTGCAAGAGGAAGAGGGAGTTTTATTTGCTTTTACAACAGTAACAGCCAAAAGAAGGCTCTTAATGTAAAGGCTAAAGCTGGCCATTCTAGCTGAACACTGGATCCTCTTGCCCTGATGTGCTCCCTTCTTCCTCTCGGCTTAGGATAGTCAAGCCAAAAGTGGCCTCCATGGAGGAAATGGCGAGTTTCCACACAGATGCTTACCTGCAGCACCTGCAGAAGGTCAGTGAGGAGGGGGATGATGACCACCCGGAGTCTGTGGAGTATGGACTGGGTAAGGATGCACATATTCAGCAAGAGATTAGTTGAGTGCCAGGGCCAGGATGCTTTTTGCTGGAGCTGCAGTTAGAGGAGTGAGTTCAGGGGGATGCTGGACTTAGTTTTGAAAGGAAACACTCTTTAACGGGGTGTTGCTGAACCCCAGCAGTCATCTGACAGGCCGGCACTTTCCCTGGTGCCAGCTGAGGGTAGAGCTAGCCTCACTTTGCTGCTCAGTGTAGCTTGGCCTGTCTCTTGCCGACTGCAGCTGGTGCCCTTTGCTGCTGCTCTGAGGCTCTGGAATGGGATGGAAGATGCTGACACTGCCCTAAGGCTGGAGCTGGGACTGGCAGGAGGGGAGGGCATGCTGTGGGGAGGACATGTGTGAACAGTGGCCTGGAGCTGTAGTGGCCAGAGCAGCTGCAGAGCAGTCTGGTGACTTACGTGTGGGAGCAGAGGGCTCTTGCCCTCCTGGAACCTAAGACAGCTTGAGAAATGCCACAGGTAAAGCAGGTGAGATGGCTATGGGGACTGTCTTGGTATCAGGAATGGGAGGAGTGACCCAGAACTGAGGCAGAGGTGCAGATTCTGTGCCGCTCATGAGTGTGCCTTAGACTTTACATTCCTGAAGCTGCTCTGTCTACAGGAAGACAAGCAGCCCTGGTATCATGCTTTGTGGGCAACAGCTGCAGGGAGGCTGCTGTAGGACTAAGTGAAGATTGTATTATAGACATAGACCTACAGCTTGGCTAGTTTGTGGATGTCCCTTTTTAGGGAAGAGGTATGTCAGTGACCATGCCAGGGCTTTTCTGGTCAGGTAGACAGAGACTTGAAAGTAGTTTTTTTGCAAGATTGGCGTGAGGAACCATTAGGTTCAGCAACCCAGGCACACAACTCAGAAGTTGATTCAGGACACGTTTTTAAATGAACTGAGTGCAAGAAAACATTTGGATTGTTGCTTTTTGTGGTGTGGGTGAGGTTTTTTTGCTAGGTGCTCACCAAGATACAGTCTCTCTCCCCCTCAGTAGGGTGGGGGAGAAAATATGGTGGAAAAGATCATGTTGAGATAGCAGCAGGGAGATGAGTTTCCAGTTACTGTCACCAGCAAAAGAGACTCTACATGGGGAAATTAATTCAATTTATTGCCAATTAATTATGGAGGAGGATAGTGAGAATTCAAAATAAAACTGAAATCACCATCCCCCTTATCCACCTTCCTTCCCAGACTCAGCTTCACTCACAGCTCTTCTACTTTCCCCCTCAAGCAGTGTAAGGGGACAAGGAATGGGGGTTGTGGTCAGTTCACACCTCTCTGCTTTTCCTTCCTCCTCACTCTTGCCCAGTGTGTGTGTGGGGTCCCTCCCCAGGACACTCTCTTACATGAAGCTTTCCAGTGCTAGTCTTTCCTATGGGTAGCAGTTTTTCAAGAACTTCTCCAGTATGGATCCTCCATGGGATCAGTTCTTCAGGAACAGGCTGCTCCAGCCTGCGTCAGTCTTGAAGACTCAAACAAAAGAAATGTGCTTCCCGTGGAGGAAGAGGCTTGTTGTGTCTGAGGTGCAGACTCTTACATGGACTCTTACCTGCAGGTTACGACTGTCCAGCCACTGAAGGGATCTTTGAGTATGCAGCGGCTGTGGGAGGAGCCACCATCACTGCAGCCCAGTGCCTGCTGGATGGCAAGTGCAAAGTAGCAATTAACTGGCCTGGAGGGTGGCATCATGCAAAGAAGTAAGAAAACAATGTCTTCCCTTGTGTTTTCTCATCTGGTGTCTGAACCCTACCTCCTAGCTCCCAGCTTCCCTGAGAACCCTCAGGGTGTAATGATCTAGTTGGAAGAGAAAGCAAGGTGTGAGGGAAGGCAGGAGATAGAGAGGAAGGAAACAGAGGGCAGGGCAGAGGCCTGAGAGGAGGCAGGTCTCACTGCCCAGTGCTGGTGCTGTCACTGTCATGTGCTGCAGAGCAGGTCTGGGGCAGGTGTACTCACACAACGTCTCAGCCCATTTCCTGCTGGGCACTTGGCTGAAAATGGCTTCAGCTGCAGCTTGCTGTGAAAGGAGACTTGCACTCAGCAGAGCTGAGCTCTCGCTCTGTGCAGAACTGATGGCTTTTGGGAAATCTTCTGTTATATTCTGTCTCTATTGCATGGCTTAAAAAATGCCTGTAGTGAAAAAAGTCTTAGCAGTGTTGCTGCTGCTGAGCTATTAGCACTGTTCTGGGAAGCAAAGAGTTCTTAAAAAATAGGCATTTAATACTCACCAATCCCAAAGGAATTTTCCCAGTCACCCCAGTAAGTTGGTGTGTGATGCTTCAGGGTAGATGCCAGCCCAGTATGAAGGTCCAGCCAGACTGACTCCAAACTGCAGGTGCTTGATTCTAGGACCTGTATCCTAGCAAAATACATTCCTTTTGTCAAAAAAACATCTGCTATGTGGTGGTTTAGTTGCTTTCCGGGGTCCTAAAGGTAGGAATGACCTGGGGCTTTGGAAGCTCTTGGTTCAGAGGAATACTTTGGTGTTGAGGGTAAGATGCTGAGTAAGTGCTTTTCTCAAGGCAGCCTCACCCTCCTTTCTGGCAGTGATACTCAGAGCTTTGCTGGGTGGATTTGGGGCAGCACGGGGGAATCCCAAGTGCTGGTCCTGAACTGCAGCTCCAACACTGCTCTGCTTTTGAATGAACTGGTATCCTGCTCTGCTTGGCCTTGAGATTCAGAGATGTGTATTACAGCATGGAGAGAGTGCCCAAGACATGCTTCCTTGTGGACTGTGAGGGAGGGGAGAAGTACATGATCACAGTTGAGTCAGATTTTCAGGATTCCTCTTAAGACCTCCATTTTCAGCATTACTGTAAATGAACAGAGTCACTGGGAAACACCTGTGCTCCATGGCACTTGCAGAGAGTGAAAGTGAGTGTGGTTCTGCCACTCCTGGCTTGCTCCTCACTGTTCTCAGCTGTTGCTGAGCAGAAAATGTCAGACAGAATGAGCTGGGTGCTGTGACTGGAAGTCCAGAGGAATTTCCCAGAGGTGCATCTTGTATCCTGATATAATTTGTGGAAAAGGGATTTGGGTACTCCTGTTGCCAAGTATAAAGCCTCGCTTTAAAATAGCTATCCAGGGCAGATTTAAGAATGCATGGGGACTGGTGCTAAGTGGTGATGGGGACTTGACTTTGGAATGAGGCTGAAGTAGGGGTCAAGAAACTTTCTTGTTCCTTTGATGCCAGCAAGTAAGCTGTCCCTGATGAATGTCAGCGATAAATCTTTACATGGTACACCTGTCCTCTGTTTAGCTGCTGGGACTCTCTCCTGGCTGAGCCCAGGAACTGTATCATGAGGGACTGCATGTGGGACATCCCATTTGCATTTTCCTAGGAAGAGAAAGGAGTGAGTTACTTTGGCAAGAGGCTTAGCCTTCATAGCCTGAGACTTTAAAACAGCAGGAAAATCCTGTGACTGGCTTGGGCCTGCCTTTCACTGCCAGGACCTTCCCAGGAGTTGTGATGCAGACAGCAGGGGTGGAGTGGCTGCCTGTCTATGCCTGTCCAGAACTCACAGAAAAATGGCCAAGGGGGACTGTCCTCTTGCCTCAGAGAGAGTGGGTTTGAGTCAAGTGGCTCTGAACTTTTTAAAATGTCTCAGGTGCAGAAAGCTAACATTTTATTTGTTCAACAGTGCAATGGTCAGAGGTACCCTCCTCAGACCAGGGTCTCTCTGCAGCAGAGCCGACTGATGCTTACCCAGCTGCCAGAAAGCCCAGAGTTGAGAAGCAGTTGGCACAAGCAGTCCTGTTCTCTGTGCTTCCCAGCCATGCTTTGAGCTGTTCCTGACCAGTCTCTTGGTCACTGCTGGGCTGAGTGTTCATACTCCTCTGTGCCCCTGTGAGGTGGACACTTGCAAAGTCAAAGTGAGAATGCTGAAATCAGTGGTGATTGCATTGGCAATCAATATTCAATGTCACAACCATTGTTTTCACAGGGATGAAGCTTCTGGTTTCTGTTACCTGAATGACGCTGTCTTGGGGATCCTGCGACTGCGCCAGAAGTTTGACCGCATCCTTTATATCGATTTGGATTTGCATCATGGGGATGGTAAGGCCCAGCAAAGGCTGCAAACAGCACAGTTGCACTCGGGGGAATGGGAGAAGGCAAGGCCTGTCTGCACAGCAGGGGTTTACTTGCTGCAGCAGCCATGGCTGCGGCTCCTTTCAGTGCAGTTGAGTTCCCTCAATCCACTTATGCCTTGTCCAGACTTGCCCTATGCTGCTCCTCAGACCTCTCTTGTGGGTCTGGGCAGAAGTCTTGTACCTAAAGCAACAGATAATGTGTCCCAGTCTCCCATCCTACCAGAGCAGTTGCTGACAGGGTTTAATTGTTTAAGGGTCCATTGCAAGAGGGAAGCAGCCAGTAGTAAAGGGTGCTTTTAAAAGAAGGCTTGATGCTATAAATCTAGAGGCAGAGCTGGCCTTGCTGAAACTGCTCCCTCCTTCAGGGACGTTATTTCTACACCATTTAACATTTCCTGCTCTTCTAAATTTTATGATGTGTTTCATTTTGTTCTGTTTTCTCCCTGCATTTGGTTTCTGTTAAGTTTCCTATTACTTCTTTTTTCCCTCTCCACATCACTGTCTTAATAGTGTCTTTAAGGAAAAGGCATGTTGAACCACAGCAGCATTGAGAAAAAGCAAGAGAGCCCAGTAGCATTGGTTCTGATCAGAGCCAAGCTCTGGCCAAGTGAGCCCTGCTTGGATCCCTCTCCCAGCTTCGCAGGCCTAGCAGCACAGGCAAGTGCTGCTACCATGGGTAGTGACGTGAGATATTCAGATCCATTCAGTACTGATTAGCATGAGACCTGCCAGATTCATAGCAGTTGTGATCTTTGCTGCAGATGAACTCCAGTCTCTGTGGATTGAGGATGTATTTATTGAGCCACATCTGCATTTTTGCTTTGCTTATGGTGCTCCTTCTCTGCTTGCTGCCCTGTGTGTATCAGGCAACTCTGTGTGTTCAGTCTCTGTCATTAATGTAAATGATGCATGAAAGTTTTTTTTTGATTTCCTAATAGGAGTTGAGGATGCCTTTAGTTTCACCTCGAAAGTCATGACTGTTTCTCTGCACAAATTTTCACCAGGATTTTTCCCAGGCAAGTTGAACTTGAGAGGTTTGTGCTCATTTGGTTCACACATCACTGGTGAGGCCTCCATAAAGGCAAGTCCCATCCGTGCTGTCCTGCTGACATGTCTTGCTGTCTCTTCTCACGATCCAGGGGAAGGAAAGAGGGAGAGCTACACGTTTGGCATTTTCCCCTTTCTGGTTGTAGCTGAGGTCTAGGCAGAGTTCCTTTGATGCTGCATGGCAGAATTGGGTGAAGGATAGAACTGAGTCACTCCACCCCACCTTTCTTGGTGGTGGCAAGTGGACTTCTTCATACGCATGCCGAACGTCCCAGCTCTCATCTTGCCTTTGAGACACGCCACGCGTCTCTTGCTGCTGCTCTGCTTTCCCTTCTAATTGGGGTGTTTCTGTTGTGCAGGTACTGGTGATGTGACAGATGTTGGCCTGGGAAAAGGTCGCTATTACAGCGTGAATGTGCCCATTCAAGATGGCATTCAGGATGAAAAATATTACCAGATCTGTGAATCGTAAGCCCTCTCCTCTGATACAGCTGACTTGGATGGGATTTTAGAGAATAAGATACTATGCAGCTTAGTATTTTTAATTACAGTCCTTTCTTAAGGCTTGTCTCTTCCCCTGTTGCAGCCTTTGATTACAATGAACATGGACTGTAAGTTCTCAGAGGTCTTGTATGAATCCTTAGGCAAATTGAATATACAGAGACACTGTGGGTGGCTGGAGGGTTCTCTGCCGCAGGTCAGCCTATCTCCTTAGATACACCTGCACAGGTGTCTATCTAAGGAGAGACTGAGAAGCGACAAGTATTTTTTAGCTGTGGACTTAGGGCTAGATGTTTTTTCTTCAAGTAAATGCTCTGTATTCTGACTGTGGGACATATTCTTGGGGCTTAGCTAAAAGCATTTTCCTAGCACCTTCTGTCTGTGCTGGAAGAATGAAAGGCTGAAGGCTGAATATCTGACAGTGACAGAGCTGTCTGCCGGCAGTCCCCTGTGACCCTCAGCTGATGGTGGACCTCACAAGCTGTTGCCCATGTCAAAACTAGGCTGCGGGGCTTGTTCTTTTCCAGGGGAGGGGAGTCTCAGTGCAGGACTGCAGGATGTGGTAGCACATCCACCTCTGACACTTGAGGGCTGAAACCTCTCTAAACTTGTAGGCCAGCAGGGCAGTTATGCGGGGGCCATGCCTCCTGCTGGCTTATTGGTGCTTGCCATTGGTGGGACAGAGCAGCCCTCTTTGTGCTGGAGGACATGCTTTCAAAAGGCAGCTCTAGGGTCAGGAACCCACTCAGGAGGAGCCTGCTGCATGCATTCACAGCTGAAGGATATCATAACCTACCGTAGATTTCAAGCTGTGTATAGCTAAAGCTTCTGCAAAGAGATGTAGAGATCTCTTTGAGTTCTGTCCTGGCTGGGAGGCAGTCCATGGGCATGACTGTGGATGTCTCATCCAGCTGTTGTTGGAGGGTAATTCCCAAAACCACGATGGGCTTGAAGCATGAGTCTCTGTCCAGTGCTGGTTTTTGCAGGCTGACTACACCCTGCACAGAGCTTTTCCTCATAGTTTTGCCTCAAGAGCCATACAGGAGAGAGGAGAGTAAGACCCTAGCCAGTCTTCCTCTGTTTCTCCTGTCCTCTGCTGGCCTGAGGTGAGAGGTGTCTGAGAGTTTAAAGTTGTTGTTTTGCCAGACCCTGATTTCCACCATGACTTTCACAGGGCAGAAAAGCCCCTGGATCATCCTGCAGCCAAAAGGCAGACAGTGTAAATGTGGAGTTTGATGCTACCACTAAACTGGTGAGGACTAGATCCCCCTCTGCCATGTTATGAGTGGTGCTTTTGCGTTCATCAGCCATTTGATAAGTGCTCTGAGAGCTAAAATTGCTGTGGAGGTAGAAGGCTCAGAGCGGAGCCTGGGAGCAGGGGTAGTGTAACTGGTATGGGTTGGGTGGAAGCAGAGAATGCAGAAACCCTGAGAGGCATTGGTGGATCTGAGGGACCAGGGCCATGCCACCAGCATTCCTCTGGGCCATGCTGGCAGTAAGTGGACTGCTTCTCTTCTCTCTAGAGTGCTGAAGGAGGTGTATGCTGCCTTCAACCCCGATGCAGTTGTGCTGCAGCTGGGGGCGGACACCATTGCTGGAGACCCCATGTGCTCTTTCAACATGACACCCGAGGGAGTGGGGAAGTGCCTCAAGTATATCCTGCAGTGGCAGCTAGCAACTCTTGTCCTGGGAGGAGGTGAGTGCATCTTCCTGTTCTCAGAGAAACGTGTTTGTCCTCCTGTGACCCTGCCTTGAGTGCCTGCCTGCCCTTGGGCTCAGGACTGGCAAGGGTTTAGCAAGATGACTGCTGGGCATTGTCAGGAGGATGCGCTGTGGCATAGTACTCTTTTCTCACACCTGAAATCCTTGATACTGACAGGTGCAAGTCTCAATACTGACTCAGATCTTGAGTTAAAAGCTGCATGTCTCCTCTGGAGAAGAGGAGAGGCCAACAAACTGACCCTGACTTCTCAGTGACACCTCTGATTGCCATCTCTGCTGATCAGCCCTTCGGTGCTTCTCTTTAAAAAGTGAGCACTATGTTCCCAAACCTATCCTGGGCACCTGGTGATGGTTTCATTAAGATTCATGCAGGGGCTTGGGACGAGGCCTGGCTTGCCTGCAAGGTACAGCAGGGCTCTGATACCCAGTGAAAGCTAAGCTGGACTTAGGTCTGTTGTGTTGCCTAACCAGCTGCTTGTCCAATGGGGAGAGCACAGGACAGATGTTATGTTAACAGAGCATTTCAGAGCAACAAAAGCCCCTGTGTGCGAGGGAAAGCCCCTGAGCTCCGTGACTGGAGCCTGGTCAGCTCTAGGTGTTGTCCTTTTTTAGATGGGGGATATCATGTATAGCATATTAAGGCTAAAATTTGATGTTCCTGATGCCCTTTGTTTTGGAAAGGTTATGAGTGTTCAGTCCTGCTGTGGCTTGTCTGTGAGTGTGCTGGAGATGTCACCTTCCAAACAAAACGCAAAACTTCTGTTAAAAAATGAAGATCAACTATGTGTCACTTGTGAAAATAGCAAAGGAGTGTCCTAGCACTGCAGCATGTGGAAGCATTTGAAGTGGAAATTGGGGAAGGAATGAAAAAAAGCAGGGAAAAAGCCCCACTGCAAACAGAAGGGAATATTGGAAAAATATGGTCTGTCTTGTCGAAGTGCTTTTCTCCCTTTACTCTTCTAGTCATCTATTCTGGAAAAAAACGTACCTGAGTCTCTTGCAGGATTGCTTTCAGCTAAGATTTCTCCTTGTGGGCTCATGTTTCTTTACCATGTAGGTAACTATTTCCTGCTCACTGTGAAATCTCATTTCTGTGTAAAGCAGTTGCAAGTTGTAGCGATGAGTTTCACATTTGTCCTCTCAAACATGACGGTGCTGAAGAGCTCACCAGCATGTGGCTGGGCATGTGTATTTTACTTTATAGGTCAAAGGCTGGTATTAAAAAGCAGGAAGCGCCCATTTCTGCTGCGGCCTGCCACTTGAGAATGGCTCTTCTTGTTGGCAGGAGAGAGTTCAGCGCATGGGGTTGGGAGCTCATCCTGGGTCTGACATGGTGGCTGGAGGACTGGCCTCTGCCACACTGGGGTTCAGTTTGAGCGGTCAGCTCTTGCATACACTGTCATTCAGACTTGGCCTTGTGTAGCCAGCAGGTGCAGAAGGCAGATTTTGGGCATGGCTTGAGTGGATGAAATAAGCTGAACTCAAGTAACCTGCGCACAGTGGTTTCGTGATTTGTTCCTTCCACCTAAATCTCTTTTTCTCTTTTCCCTTTCCCCACTTTTCCTCCTCAAATCCCAATTCTTGCTGGAAACAGGAGGTTACAACCTTGCCAACACTGCTCGCTGCTGGACATACTTGACTGGGGTCATCCTTGGGAGAACACTGTCCTCTGAGATCCCTGATCATGAGGTAATGCTTTGAAAAACCCTCCCTTCTCCTTGCAGAAGAGACAGTTGTTCTGCCTAATCCACACAGCATCCTTGCCACTCAGTCCTGTTTTGTGAAGACACTTATGTAGCAATGCTGTCCATACCTAGCAGTATGTGTGCCCAAAAACAGAGGCTGTCTGCAGCTTTCTGTGAGCGGTTTCATGTGCCAGTAAACTCCAGTCGAAGATATTAACAGAGAAGTTGAGCAAAAGGATTCTCTGGTTTGCTCAAAGAGCTCTTTAGGATGTGCTTTTTGCCTTCTCAAGGCTTAATTTTTTTTTTCAGCTGAAGTTTGAGTGACCACAGTGCCTGTTGCTCTGCTTTCCTCCTCCTCCCCCTGAGGGTTCTGTCTGGTGACCAGCAGTGTCTGGTAAAGAGTAGCCAGGGCCCAGCACATTCCAATAAGTTGCTCCTCTCTGGAGTTGACACAGAACCCACCTTGCAAATATTCTGTCACTCTGTCAGGGTCCTGTAGTGGTACAGGGATGAACTTCCAAACCACTGGAGCAGAGAATTTCCCCAGAAACTCACCCATTTTCTCCCACTTCCTATGCCACTCATGACTATCCACCCTTGGGGCAGATCTCTGAATGACCTTCCTAGAAATCTCTGTCCTGACTCTAAACATGGTGTGGACTCCACTGGCTCTAAATATGTTATCTGCTGTACTGAGGAGACACACATAAGAGACATAGCAACCATAGCAACAAGAACATGCTTTCTGTAACATCCAAAGGGAATTCAAAATTCTCGAAAGCTGTTGTAACAGGCCTGAAGGAGGAAGAGGGGGTGACAAGCTGGGGAAAATCATCCTCTCCTGTTTCCCCCTCAGGCTGAGTACTATTATTAATGGACTAACAAAGGTAACGCCTGAGGTAAGGGTAGGAGAGGAACACTGAATGCACATCCCAAATGACCCTCATTGCCATTGTTATTATTTCACAAACTGATATCACAGAGTACAGCAACAAAACAATCCTGATCCCACTCCCTGCTCTGAAAAATATCATCACAAGGAACACATATATATGCTCACACATATGTACCACACCGACATAAACAGACCAAGCACTGTGGCCACAAGCAGCATTGTGACCAGTGGTTCTGTACCTAATATGAACAAATGCTTAGAATCAAATTTGTTTCCAACCCACTCTGGGTAGATCTGTTGTTATCTCAACCCTTTGTGCCCCATACTGGGCATCAGTTAAGGTTGTCTTAGGAATGGTATTTTCCAATTTAGTGCTCCTGCTAAGAGCATGAACAATTTACTAAACACTAACAGCAATATACTAATGACAGAGGGAACAAGAAAACAAAAAACAATTCACATAGAAACACCCCTGCCCCCTGACAATAGACAAAACTGCATAGCTCCCTCTGCCACATTATTTCAGCTGGAAAGAATCCCTTCTGTCTGAGAGTCCCTTTCCCCTGCCCTTATCAATGATGAGAGGTAGTGTAGAATAACCTCCGTGTTGTGGCCATGCCTCCTCCCAGCTACTATAAAAACTGACCCTGTCTTGGCCAGAATCATGACACAGTGGCTCACAGTAACCTGTGATTCTGTGTTAGCACGTCAACCCCATGTGCTGCAGATTTCCTGCACGCTATCTGAGCACTTAGCCAGGAGAGACGCAGTATCCTTGCAGCACACTTTTTCCTTTCCCAGGTGTTTCACAGTCATGTCAATGCAGTGTTCAGCAAGATGGGAAGTGAACGGTAGGATATGTGATTACAGCACTTGAAATTTAATAATAAAAAAATTCCATTTGCAGGTAACCATGTGTAAAATGAGTGTCAACAGCTTTCCCAAACAAAGCATTGGGATAGACATTTGACTGCTTTTTGGTTGCCTCACTGGGCTCTGCTTCCCATCCCTTGAACTGGGAAGCAGTTGAAAACTCCAGGTGGACACAGACGCTGCTGAAGTACCACCTTGATGTACTGAAGCTATGTGTGGCCCTTAGGTAGAGAAATGGCTTTTTGCCTTTTTACAAACAGGTGCCCATGGGGAGCCCTCTCTCTAGCCTCAGCCTTCAGAGACCTCTCTGTTGATTTTCCTCTCCTCCTCCCTGCAGTTCTTCACAGAGTATGGTCCTGATTATGTGCTGGAGATCACACCAAGCTGCAGACCAGACCGCAATGAGCCACAGAGAATTCAAGAAATTCTGAACTCTATCAAAGGTGCGTTGTCCAAGCCAAAACTCCTGCTTCAGGCTTATAGGTTTTTTTAGAGAGGGCTTCAGAAGAGCTCGTTGGAGTCTTTCTCACTGACTGGAAAGATGAACCACATTCACTTGGCTGCTCATTAATGCACAGTGTCATTTGCCTCCCACATCCCTTGGGATTTTCAGGGTTGGTGGTACAGAGTTACGGGTTCCTGTAGCAAAAGTTGCTATTTCCTTTGCTCTGGCTGGGCAGGGAGCATGGGGCCTTGTCCTTTTTGGAATCATAGAACAGCCCAGGTTCTAAGGGACTTCAAAGATCATCTGGTCCAAACTTTTTGTGGGAAAGGGAGCATACACAAGATTATCTAGCAAGTCACATCCTGAAAACTTCTGACAATGAGGCCGCTACCCCATCCCTGGGGACTTTCCTACAGTGATTGATTGTTCTCACTGTAAAAAAAAGTACTTAAAATAAGGTGAAACCTCTCCTGGTGCAACTCACACCTGTTGTCCCTTGTCCTGTCCATGTGGCTCCTTGTGAAGAGAGAGCCTCTGTCCTCTGAAGCCTACAAAGCAGGCTTCAAGTACTAGATTACTGTGATGAGGCCCCTCCTAAGCCTTCTCTTCTGCAGGGAGTCTTTCCTCATTGGGCAGATTCTCCAGCATCTGATCACCTTTGTGATCCTCCTTTAGACCCTCTCTGCTCTGTCCATGGCTTTTGTGATTTGTGGGGATCATAACTGGACACAGTACTCATCATTTGTCAGACGGACCTGGAATGAGATGATCCAGTTTTTCTTAGTAATGCTTCTACACATGCTGCACAGGATCCAGTTTGCTTCACTGCTGCAGCAGCACACTGCTGGATCCCATTCAGCTTGCTGCCTATCAGGACCCCCACATCCATTTCCACAAAGCTGCTTCCCAGTCACACAAATCCCAGCCTGAATGGACTACCTTCTGTCTCAAGTGCAGGACCTTGCTTTTGTCTTTGTTAAACTTAAAACTGTTATTTTTAGCCCAGTGTTCCAGCCTGTCCAGCTCTCTAAAACAGCTCTTCCTTCTGACCTGTTCACCTCAGCACCCAGTTAGGTGCTGTGGTTGTTTTCAACCACGGTAATTTAGGATGTTGAGCAATATGTATCACTATCAGTCCCTGGGGGACCCCACTTGTGACAGGCTGCAAGACCACGTAAAAACCGTTGATCACCACCCACTGTGAGCTCCCTGTGAGCCAGCTCCCTCCCTATGCCCTTTGCAGACCACCCATCCAGTCTGTGTCTTTCCACTTGGTCCAGGAGGAGGCTGGGGGAAATAGCTCTCTGGAACTGGACAGGTCTCCATCAGGCAGGACTTGAAACTCTTCAAGTCCAGGACCGGCAGCTGGGTGAGCTCTGCCACCTCCAGCATTGAAACCCATTCAATGCCTTTACCCATCTGTCGTGTCCCTCTCTGCAAGAGGGGCTCGGAACAGCATGATGGGGCTTGGCAGCCCTTTTCTGTCTGTGTGTGTTGTCGTGTGCTGGTGTTAGAAGTAGGGTAGGAAGCCCAATGACCATGGATGCCTTCGGGTGTCCATTCCCAAGCACAGGCCAATCCTAGGGAGAGGGCATCCCTTCCTTGGGGACATGTCCAAGAGGGCAGGAGCAACAGCATCGCTCCAGAGCTGGAAGGGAGGGCTGTGCACTCCTGTCTGTGAATCCAGCCTGGAGTGAGCATGCGCGTCTCGGATGCTGGTCCATGAGTCCCGAAGCAGCATTCAGCATAGTGAAAGCGTTGGCAGGGTCCCCTTGTGGTAATTTCCCCTTGTGGTAATTTTTCTGGCTCAAATGAGGTCAGCAGCCTCTGCAAAGGGAGCGAGGGGTCAGCAGGAACTGAGATCTGTGCTGAGGCTGGAATTCCCATATCATGGTCTAGTCCATGAGGCGTGGGAGTGGCACCCCTTGCCAGATCACTCCATCAGGCTAAAATATCAGTGGAAATACTCTTTTTTTGCTTCCTTTTATTTGCAGGGAATCTGAAGCACGTTGTTTAGCAGAAAAGGAAGGCTCAGGCAAGAGCATTTCCTGTGGGGAAGACAGCATATTTATGTGAACAACTGGTGAAATTTGTGGCTGCAGGGAAACTTTCGAAGAAAGTACTGTTGGTTGGTTAATTTTTTTTTTTCTCTTTAAAGAAGAAAAGCTACCGCATGCCACAAGCACTGTGGCTCCCCCAGGCAGGAGTGTGGGCCCTCCAGCCACAGCCTTCCAGTGCTGGCAAAGCCTCCCTTGCTCCTTTCCTCTTCCTATTTTAACACCAGTTTGTTCTCATAACTGCTTTTAAATGTATTTTAAGAGAGGAACTGCTCAGAGCTGTGAGCTCTCCCCAGCTGGAGCCCAGTGCTGTGCTACCTACCTGGCAGGGCCACAGCCTTAGAGCTGCCCACTTGGGAAGTAGAGCCTGAGAGCTACCCTGGTTGTGTCTCTTATCCACAGAAAGGCACAGCCATTGTGTTTTTAACTGGGAATTTTTAAAAAATAAAATACTTGAAGTACTCCTCCAGCCCTTTCCTTTCTTCTTCCACCCACCCTGTCTTGCCAGTGCCCTTTTCTACAGCACCCCCCCCCCACCTACTGCAGAGCCATTTGTGAGCTCCTGAAGTCCTGCACAGAGGGACCAGACCCTGGAGAGCCTCTCAAGAATGTCAAGGGCGATGCAGGGCATTGTGGCAGCTCCTTTTCTGGGAGATCTTGGATGAACTTCCAGATGCTCTGGTGCTCCATGAGATCTGCCACGAGGTGTCTCAGCGAGGGAACAGGTATAGAGGTGTCTGGAGCAGATCTCTCCCAGTGCCAGGAGCCATGGAGCCTAGCCTCTGCCGCCCTTGTCCCCTCATTCTTCTAGCCCATGGACTTTTTATTGTGCTGGTTTTTTTAAAGATGCCCAATCACTGTAGGAAAGCATATTTCCTGTGGCTTTAATTGGATTATGCTGGAAGAAACAGCAAGACAAAGGGGTTCCCAGCCTGGCCTTGGCTTTGTTTTTGCTCTGTTGTTTTTCACTGCTGATTGAAACAACAGGCAATCTGGTATGGAGACAGGTCAGCAGGATGTGGCTCCCGTGACTCCTGACCTCTTGCCTGCTTCCATGTACCCCTGGCACCTGGTGTGGTGTGCTGTGGTGAGACCAGTCTTCTGTGGTGACTGCTGGCCGGAGGCTGGTGCTGCCATTGCCCTAGCAAAGGATCTCAGTGCCTGGGGAGATTTCAGGCTTCGGCACTGCCCATCCAGGGAAAAATGTGAGGAACGAGGGAAGCTGGCCAACTGCTGCCTCTGACCCACCTCAGGGCCCCATGTGCTCTGTCTCCACAGCAGGTAGCCTGCCCTTGTGGGAGCTGTTTCAGGAACACAGTTGGGAAAACAAACAACAGGAAACCCCACAAGTGTCAAGGGTTGTGGCTTTTAGGTGAGGTGCCTCTTGGGTGGAAATCCCTACATCCCCGATCCATTGCGGGGATGCCATTCTTGCCGCCCACGCAAGGGGCGGGGGTAAGCCGGAGCGCCGTTCCAGTCCCTCCCTGTCTGGGTACGTCGCTGGACCCGACCCGCCCGGGACAGCCCGCGCCCCTCGGAGCGCTGCAGTGTCCTCGTAGACGCCGGAGATGAGCTGTTTACAGTCTCCTCCCCGGGGCACCAAGGACCTCTCGTGGTGGCCATCCTACGCTGCTACACTTTCGGGGCCAAGGAGATGCCGGCGGTAGAGACTCCGCCTGCTCCCCGCCCCTGTGGTTCCCCAAGGCGGGTCCCCCCCTCCTTGTGGGCCATCTTGTGCCTTCAGAAGTTCCACGTCCAGAACCGCGCCCCGGGGAGACCCTGGAGCCCCACGGAGCCCGGCTCGCCGCTCGCCTGGGGCTTGGGGACGCGGGCGCGGGGAGCCGGCCCCTCCAGGCCGCTGGCCTCGGCCTCATCGACTCGGACCCGGTGGACAAGGTGCTCAGGTCGCTGGTGGTGGAGCTTGGCATCAACAGGGCGGACGAGCTGCCGGAGCTCTGGCTCGGTCACCACGAGCTCGACTGCCGGCCGGAGCGCGGCTGGGGCCGGGGCCTCCTACCTCACCCCACCAGTGAGCAGCGTTCCGGCTGCCCCAGGCACCGACGCTGCGGGAGCAGGGACGCTCGGAACCTGGCCGTGCGGGAAGGCTCGGCAGGAGGAGCTGGGGCCGCGCTGCCTGCCCCAAAAGGCGCAGGCGTCGCGGTGGGCCCGACAGGTGAGGGTCTCAAGCTGCCGTGTAATAAAATCTAGAAGGATCGTTGTTCCGACGGTTGTGCCCTTTGTCCATTTCGGCGAAAGACATTGTGTGAGGCAGCCCTTGATGGAAGGAGGGTGGGCTCTCTACAGCTCCAGTGTGTCTTCTCAGCTTATGATGTTCCCATCTTGTTCTTGAAAATTACACGACTTTCCTAGTAACTGCTCTAGTTAAAAATTCTAATTAATTGTTTTAATCAGTCATGAACAGTGTAATTTTCCACCGTAGCCAAGCACTTAGCAAGGTTTGTCATAAACTGCTATTGCGGGAACACAGGTGGGAAAAATTGCTAAAACTTTTAAGTTTTGCTAAACCAACCTTGATACACTTCGTTAGACTAAGCATAGGAGAGACATAGTGCTGAAACTGGACCCACGGAATGCAGAATTTGTAGTCTGCAAGAACATTTTGCAGAACCCAGAGATAAAGAAACAAACAAAGACAATTCAGCAATTGTCTTACCTGGGAAAAAGATAATAAGATAATGTTATAGATACACATTATAATATTGGCTTTTCACAAATATTAAAACGGATTTATATGTGTGATGTTAAAGTAACTTTGTTATGAAGATACTGTTTTTATTTCTGTTGTTAATTAAGCTTAGACATAGTAGTGAAATAGCTATGCTTGTGTTAAAATGCCTGCTTGGATGGGATAACATCCAATGAACATAGGATGAGGACACAGTAGCAGCATAGGCTGCTACAGATATGCCAACTATCAGCACTCACCGTGTGGACCAAGGCCCAAAAATTGGAGATGATAAGAATGAACTAAAACCACAACCAAGGAATCTGCATGCTCTAAAATGGTGGACACAAGGAGGAGCCATGCTAAACAATTCTTGGAACATGTAAACTAGTTTGGGGGGGAAAGTTTACTATGCATAAGGGCCTATGAATATGCAACAGGCTGATGTAATGGAAAGGGTATTTAAGGGGTGTAACCGAAGATAGCAGTGTGGTCTCTGAGTGCCAAGATGCACCCGACCGAAATAACCTTTCCTCTGTGGTCCTTGTCTCTTACTGTCCTTTATTAAACTTTTTAAATTTTCACAGGAGAGTGAAAAGATTTTTCACAGATCATAACAAGACTGAAAATGTAGGCTAATGAGCATGAGAAGCAAGAAATCTATAACCAGTAGAAAATAAAATACTAATTAATGAAGAGAACTATGTATTTTATAGCCAATGAACATTAATTGCTTTGCTGAAGTGTATAAATAATGAGAAGTTTTGGAAGTGTGTATGTATCATAGGTGGAGCTCCCCCTATGCACCCAGCACTGTGAATAAAGTAATGCTGCTCTCTAAACGTAGAATTTCATTTATCCCGACGTTTTCGGTAACAGAGTCACCCTGGGGAATGGGGCCTCTGTCCCAGCCACACCCTGCTACGGGAGCGATGCTGTGGAGACGTGCTAGGTGTGAGGCTGTTGCACTCACTGGGCTGCCTGGCAGGATGCGGGAGCCTGGGACTGTCCCGGCGACTCCGGAGCACTCTGGGGACACGTCTGCCGCCCTGGGGAGGGCAGCTGGGACCACTTGACCCCCGAACTGCCTTCAGGAGTGGGCGCTAAGGCCCGGCATCAGGTTTCGGGGCTGCGTGGGGTCCCAGCTCTACCCCAGGAGGGGCCGTGGCAGGGGGAAACGCAGGTGTGGGAGGGCAGGTGTGGGCAGGGAGAGGTCCCGGCACAGGTGTTACCCCTGGCTCGGCTCTCCCAAACCGCAGGGCCAGGACGTAGCAGGCTGTGCCATGCCATCAGCGATGACCACAGTGCCCGGCTAGGAGCAGGGAGTCCCCGTCGGGGTCGCCGGGAAGGGACAAGCCCGCCCGATCGGTCACCTCGCGAGCGGCCCTGGACCTCCGAAGCGCCAGGGGGCGACGCATGTCGCTGCCGCCATGTTTTGTACTTCCGCGGCGGGCCGGAAGCACCCGCCCTTTCTCGGCAGAGCGCAGCCATGGTGAGGGCGCGGTGGCGCGGCTCCTCGCCGCCATCCTCCGTCATCCTCTGCTCACCGTGGGCTGTGGCCACCCTCCCTGGGTGACAAGCGCGGGAGGGAGCCCGGCGCTTGGTCCGGGGGACGGGAGTCGGAGGGAGCCGGGGAGGGATGGCTGGGGGGACCGGGCCTGCCTGCGGCCCGTAACACACCCCTTAACGCGTCCCGTTCTGTAGGCCCGCGGCCCCAAGAAGCATCTGAAGCGCGTGGCTGCACCCAAGCACTGGATGCTGGACAAGCTGACGGGCGTCTTCGTGAGTGCGGGCCTGGTTTGGGGTTAAAGCTGGGGTTGGGTGTGGGTTTGGGGTTGAGACTGGGGTCGGAGGTGGGGCCCAGGGTCGTGGCAGCCGCAGTCGCATCAGGGAAAGTGTTCGGGTGCTGCGCGGGGGCGAGCGGTGAACAGGGGCAGTTGGACACGGCAGGAGGTGTTTGTTTAGCGTTAGGGTCCTTGTGAATAGCGTTCGTGTTCCCCCGTTTGCAGAGGATGTGATGGGGTCGTTGGATGTTCTCTTTTAATTTGCCTATTGTGCTTTTCCACCTCCGGGTTGAGAGGGATGGTTGTGCTTTGTTGGGGGCTGTGCCCTGTGAGTGAGGCTGGCAAGACATGGGGGAAACTACTGTGAATACCAAGAACAGAGAGCTTCAGCCGGTCGCTGCCTGCGTGGCAGCTGTACTTCGTGCTGCTGCCCTTCCGTGCTCTTGCGGGAGCTCTTGGCGCTGTGGTTTCCTTCTCTGGGATGGTTGATGCTGCTTGAGCCTCCAGCGGAAACTTTCTGTCGGCAGGCACCCCGCCCATCAACAGGCCCACACAAGCTGAGGGAGTGCCTTCCACTTATCATCTTCCTGCGCAATCGGCTGAAGTATGCTCTGACGGGAGATGAGGTCAAGAAGATCTGCATGCAGAGGTTCATCAAAATAGATGGCAAAGTCCGCACCGACATCACCTACCCTGCAGGCTTCATGGGTGAGTAGGGTTGGGGCAATTCCTTAGGCAGCTCTTCTACACTGGCAGGGGAGGTTTTGTGGGGCTGGCATTATTTGAGGGGTAAGGTTTCCGTGCTGGAGTTGAAAAAATATGTATAAGCAGTTGTTGCTTAGTTTGGAATTGTGCACTGACGTGAGTACCATAGGCATATACTTGTAGCCTGTAAGTGCCTGCTTGACCTGAGTATGTTGCTGTTCAGATTCCAGCCTTCAGCTGTTTTTGATAATTTGCAATCTGTTGCTGCAAAAGATGTGAGCCTGTGCTCAAGGGTAAATCCCAACCTCATCAGTCACACGCTAAGTGTTGTTCAGCAGTTTCTGTTTCTTTTTAAACATGAACTTGATCCCAGGTTAGGGTCTTGGGTAATGAGCCAATAACAGCTGCTGTTGTATTTCCCTGTCTGCAATCAGATGTCATCAGCATTGAGAAGACAGGTGAGCATTTCCGCCTGGTGTATGATACCAAGGGCCGGTTTGCTGTTCACCGCATCACACCTGAGGAGGCCAAGGTGAGGAGCTGTGATGTGGTGTAAGGGTGGGCCCAGTTGGGTTTGGTTGGGGCAGTGCTTCCTCTTTGGTGTCTCCTGAATGAGAGCTGATGAGGGGCTCTGACAGTTGAGGCCATGCTGCACTTGAGATTGGGGTGCTCAGAGTTGTGGTGAAGCCTGTGTCAGGGGGGAGATCTCTTTGTTACATAGAAGTAGTTCTCAGATGGCTGTAGGGTCATTGTCTGGTGCTGGAGATGATGCTGTTGGCATGGGCTGGATCAGATAGTTTTGGGGTGGAGGGGAGTCTTGGCTTTGCCAGCTAACAGGGACTAGAAACATGGAACTGTCTGTGGCATAAAAGCCTTGAACTTCTTCCCAGAGGAACAAAACTGCGTACCCGGATGCTGGGGAGCAACTTCCTCATGTGTCCCTTAACCCAGGCATGGTGTGCCTCAGCTGCAAGGCTGCGCTCTGGTTTGCATCTCCTTCTTTAAGGCAGGCTGTGCAGGCAGGCAGGCAGCTGTGTGGATGGCAGAGCTGGCTGTGCTGGAGCCAACTGTGGTGTGGTTCTCCTTGTGATGTAATTCTCTGATGACTACTCTTGTGTTGATCTGTGAAGTCCAGAGAGGCTGTGAGGGAGTTAGGGTGATAGGCAGGAGGGAAATCAGTGCCCTGGAGAGGACAGATCTCTCTTCAGTCCTGGAGAAATGCAGCCTCTGTCTCTGTTGTGTGCCACGGGCTTCAGGGAAAAATAAGGGAATTGTCCTGGTAAAAACTTTCCTGTGAAAGTGCAGCCAGTGTTAGTGGGGAGGCTGAAGCTCAAGGAGGACTGCTACTCCCAACAGTAAAGGTGTTTTGGGGTGGGGCTGTAGCAGAGCTGCATGGCAGCTGTTCAGAAGTAGTTACTGAGGCAGGGAGCTGGACAGGTCACTCTGTGGGCTCATGTTGTAAGCCCTGAATGTCTGGTGTTCTGCTGGCTGGTGGCTTTTTGGAGTACAAGATTTCCCTAGTCCAAGGTACTGCTCACTGCCTCAGCTGAGAGGTGTTGGGTTTTGTTTGCAGTACAAGCTGTGCAAGGTGAGGAAGATCTTTGTGGGCACCAAAGGAATCCCTCACTTGGTCACTCATGATGCCCGCACTATCCGCTATCCAGACCCCCTCATCAAGGTGAACGATACGGTCCAGATTGACTTGGAGACAGGCAAGATCACAGACTTCATTAAGTTTGACACAGGTAGGTCTTGCATCCCATTAAAGCACTGTACCCTTCCCCACTGTGGGGAGCAGTCTGGGAGTTAAATGCTAGGCATGTTTGCACTCAAATAGAGAGGCAGCGGTGTCAACCTTGGGAAGGGGTTTGTTTCCCAGGAGCATGTCCACCTGGAGCTGGAGCAGGGATTCTTCCTGCAGTGGGAAGCATTTGGCAGGGACTTGGCAGTTCTGAGGCACCAGGTAGAAGCAGCAAGCTGGTGGGGAGGTGCTTTAGCTTGTCTCTTGGTGGTGAGAGACTGTTTTCAGTCACAGAGCTGTGAGCACTGCTAGCACGGGTGGGATGGGAATGTTTGGTATGGGCAGAGAGCCCAAGTGGAAGGACTTCACAGCACATGGTGCCAGCTCTTGTCACACCTGTATTCCCTTACTCAGGTAACCTGTGCATGGTGACCGGTGGTGCAAACTTGGGCCGTATTGGGGTGATCACCAACCGGGAGAGGCACCCCGGGTCGTTTGATGTCGTTCATGTGAAGGACGCCAACGGCAACAGCTTTGCCACCAGGCTGTCCAACATCTTCGTTATTGGCAAAGTAAGGCCGTGGGGGCACCAAGTGGGGGGGTTCTCTTCTCTTCTCTTGTGAGGGGCTCTCTCTTCTTGTGAGGGGCTGCTGGCTGAGGCAGAGCCTTGGTGTTTCCTTGGGCAGCTGTCTTCCCACACAGTGGAGCTTCATTTCTGGCCTCAGTTCTGACTCTGCTCCATGTATTTTTTCCTGCTCTGGGAAGCGGAAGAAGCATTTGCAACTTTAGCAATGACTGTGTTTTCAAGAAGCAGCCCTTGAAGCCTGAGAGCTGGACGCTGAGCAGTGCTCAGACTTGGTGTTATCTGAGCAGCTGCTGTGACTCCTGAGGGCCCCTCAGAAAGTCTCTGCTGCTTTGCCGTCCCTGACAGGCTCTTTGTCCAGATTATGGAGGGGTGGTGTTTTGGTTTTGGCTGAAGTGCATTCTTCACGGATGTGACTGAAAGGCAGTTGTAGACCTGTGCATCCTTGGCACCTTCCTTAGGGGCCTCTGCTGCACCAGTGCCATGTGTACCTGACCCAGCATGAGCAGGGGTGGGCTTCTGCTGTTTTCCCCCTTAGAGAGAGAGTTGTGTTACTGTCTGGGTTTCCTGATGTGAAGTGGTTTCTTCTCCCTTGCTGCAGGGCAACAAGCCATGGATCTCCTTGCCCCGTGGAAAGGGCATCCGCCTGACCATTGCTGAAGAGAGAGACAAGAGACTGGCGGCCAAGCAGAGCAGCGGATAAAGTCCAGCTCAGGCTGGCTCTGGTGCTGTCAGTGTGTTAATTAAACTGTTTACTACATGGCTCTGATTCCTGGAGAGTGTTCTGGGGCTAGGGTGGGGAGCCATGCTGCCAGTGCCAGGCCCTGCTCCCCAGAAGGTCCTGCTTCTCTGGGGAGACTCCTGTCAGTCTGAGCAACTACCACAGCCTTATTCCAGAAAGGCAAGGAGGAAGGGCAGGAGAGCCTTCAGACTGCTCTGTCTGTCCCTGCGAAGGTGTTGGCACAAACACTCCTGGATGTGCAGGAGGAGCAGGGATATGGGGAGAGAGAGCTGGGCTCTGCTGTAGCCAGTGGTGCCAGATCAGTTTGAGGAGGTACCCCAGCTTTGTTGGCTTCAAGGGTGTTGGCACTAAGTGTCCAAGTGGGGCTGCTCTTCCATGTCTTTTCTGTGGAGGTGGAGGGTGCAGGTCATCACAGACAGACTGGACTAAATGGGAGGGGAATGGGCTGCTGGGGACACTGAGCACCAGCCTGGCCTGCAGGAGCCAAGGAACTGGGGACTGGTTGTGGCTTTGGGAATGGCCCTGGAGGACAAGGTGGGCTGGTGTGGGCAGTGTGCCCAGTCAGAAAGGGCAGCCACACAACTGGGCTGTGCCAGGAAGGGTGCAGGAGGCATTGTAGGGAAGAAGAGGCTGTGCCTGGGCATGGTGTGCAGACTGGGGCCACTAGGTCCAGGCAGGTACGGGCACTGGAGCAATGCCAGTGGAGAAGCTGGAGTGATGGAGGCACAGAAGAGGCTGAGGGTACAACCTCTGCTCAGCGTGGGGAAGAGTCCTGGGGCCTCCCACTCTGCCTGCCTGTGTCAGCCTTGTGAGCACCTGTCTTCCAAGATGGATGAGGCACAATTGCAAAATTGGCATCTTTTATTGGCTTCATCAGGTGTCCATGGTGAAATGTAATTGAGCCTCATGAAGTGTCTGCAGCCAGCTGTATTCTGACGTTATGCTCAGGAAATCTGAATGCTTGTGGCACTGCCCATGTTCCCTTGAGTGTTGCTGTGCTGCTCCATCTGGATGCTGTGCAGGCTCAGAAGCAGCATCTCCAGGGTCTTTCAAGGTGCTGGCAGTGGGCTTGGTGCTTGGGCTGTCCTGTGGTGCACAGATGTGAGCAGCCAGAAATGTGGGTGAAATCCCCACATTTTCATGCACAGAGCCAAAAGCAAAAACCACTTAGTTTTTATGCTGTGAAAAAGCTTTAGAAAATAGCCAAATTGAATATTTGTCAAAGTAAAACCCAGTTATACTAGCAAAACCTCCAAAATGGCAATGAAACCAACACTTGGGAAAATTCGGCGTGAAATGTGTGCAGTTTGAGGGGTGGGCATTGCAATAGATTATCCAGTGTGGGTCGGTTAGCCAGATTAGATTGCTTTGTGTGGGTTATCCCAAATGAACGGTTTGCTGAGCATTACCGCGGGTGCATCTGGTGTACGTCATCTCTTTGTGTTTCTCGTGCATCTCCCCGCCTCCCTCCGTGTCCGTTCCCCGCTCCTCGGCCGTGACCTCCCGCTGTGTTCCCCCGGGCCGGGACCCGCCGAGGCGCCACCGTCCGGTCAGTAGCTGCTCCTGCAGCCAAGAAAG
>VYZP01072943.1:0-79947 GCA_013400635.1 Hypocryptadius cinnamomeus | reverse complement strand
GGAGGGTTGAGGTGCTCAGGAGGGTTGAGGCTTTGATGGTCAGCTCTGCAGAGGAGCCCTCAGCTCGCTGCAGAGAAGGTGAGGACCATCTTTCCAAAAGGACCATCACGCAGGCCAGACCCACAGAGGCGGGCTCCAGGGCCCCAGGATCTGTGGACATGGACGAGTGCCGTGGCCTGGGGTGGCAGGAGGTCACGGTTTTTGTGCCTGGCAGTGCTGCGTGCACTCGGGGGCTCCTGTCTGGCTTTTGAGGTGCCTCTCTGGGATGCTGTGGTATGAACGCTGAACGCTCCCAAATTTCTGCTCCTAAAACTTGTATTTTGAGATCACCAAGGAAACAAAACTGTTTCCCCCCTGCCACACACACCCCTGCTCCAAAGGCGCTGAGCAGACAGTTTCCTACCAACTGCCTTGGGGTATGTTGATGCTCAGCAGTTTTGTAAATCCAGTCATCCTAACCTAGGTGCCTAAGGTCATTTTTGGGAGGGGAGGAGGGCCCTGAATGTGCATGCAGGGGAGGGGTGACTCTCATTTCCTGTCCTGTGCCACTGTCGCTGCTGGCCAGGTGGAAGCATGCCTAGACCCTTCAAAGCTTGGCCCTTCATGGTCAGATAAGGACTGGTTGCAGGGAGGGCCTGGACTTCTTCTGGGGGGAGGAAAGCCCGCCCCAAAAGCATTCCTTCTCCAGTTGTGGTGTAGACACCCACTTTGTGGTCCTGCCGCCAAGTGCTGCAGGCAGCCGTGTGCTCTTGAAGTGTCCTGTGCTGCCTCCTACCTGCCTCCGCTGTCAGCCGGGACTTGTGGAATATCCAGGGCTGAAGAGGCACAAGGCAGAAATTAAGTCTCCGTTTTTAGGGAGATAATATTACAAAGTACAATAGCAGAGTTAACAAAAGTATTCTCTGTTGGAAGTACAAGTCTGTCCTTTATTTCTTTCTCTTTTCTTTATCTTTTTTTTTTTTTTCCCTAACATGAAATGAGATAAAACTGTTATCAAATATGCCATCAAAGGGACAAAGAGCTTTGTAAAAATCTGAGGTATTTGAAGCTCTGCCAATGGCTGTAGTGCTTGTGTTGCAGTTTTTGACTTTTGTCAGAGAAGTCAGGTACATCAAGGATTTTTTTTAAACTAGCTCCCAGTAATCTGACTGTCTCGAATCTATAGGTATGCATATAAAAGTGGTGTGAAAACTAAACATGTTCCTTCTGGCAGCCTCTCTTCATAGGGTTGGGAAGGGAAATCTGTGTGTAGAGGGTGGGTTTGGGGGGTGGGGACCCTGGGAGAAGTCTCTTTAGCTTGCCTGCATCTTAGTAAAAGAAATGCTTCTATTGTCCTGCTGAATCTCATTCAGCACTGGAATCCTGGAGCAGCAGCAGCAGCGAAACTCCAGTGCAACCTTTGAAATGGGTAAAACTCAACAACTTGAGACCCTTGGTTCATAAGCCTGGAATTCTGGAATAAGCTCTTGCATTTTCCCAGGCAGAAATGCACTTTTTGAGATGCTGATGATAGTCCGTGTGCAATTATCAAGCCTGCTTCCCAGCTTTAGCTTCCACAGGACACAGCTTTTATGCTAGCCATTGTGACTTCCAAATGGCATTTGAACAAAAGAATATCTAATGTGGCAAAGCTCTTATTTGTACTAAAATTGTGTACACAAATCATTTCAGGCATTTTCAAAGCTTTACAGATAAAGTAGTAAACTTAATTTAGTCAGCTCTCATCTGATGCTGAAATTTCAGAACTTAAAAAACTCTTTAGGTGGCTGAATACTGTTGACTTAAGTAAGAGCTTGAGATTAGCATTGCATTTACTCATATGGCTGATCATGAGAAGTATCTTTGAATACATTCAGCTGAAAATTATAGTAGAGGTAATAAGAGCTAGACCAAAATGTTAATCATATTGCACTTGAAAATTCATGCCCTTCTCTGGATTGTGTTCTACTCTGAGGGAGGCTTTTCTTGGATTATCCAGCTTGAGTCAGTAGTAACATTCAGAAGTCTTGTTGCCTTGACTACGTAAAAAAAAAATTTAAAAAGAAAAAGCCTCTTCCCATGTCAAGCTGCCCCCTTATGCCATTTGTGAAAAATAGTTGCATTGCATTAGCGGCCTTTATTCATCATGCAGGAGAGGAAGGGGAGAGAATGGGGTGCTTTAAAAGTATTGTTAGAGGGAGCTTGCAGTTGTAATGTAGATTCGAAGTGTCAGGGTCTTATTAATAACTTATGGGGTTTGCTCTTGTCAGTTTTGATACGTTCCCCTGTGAGTAATGGGTGTGGAGACGGTGGGCCATAAATTAATTTAAGTGATGGGAGGTTTGAGTAAGTTGCTAGGAAACAGGGCAGCAGCCCAGCATAAAGGAACTGGAGTGGATCAGAAAGCTGCCCCTGCAGTAGCTGGTAATTCTTCAGTGCATTGAAACAATAGTGATGATGATTAAAAAAAGTAAAATGCACCAAGGCTTGCTTCTTACATTCATTTTGAGACTTCATTGACTTTCTTGACAGGCAGGCTTGGCTTTATGAAGCCGTATAAAAAAGTATGGAACAAAAGCATTTCCATGTTCCACTTGTCAAAGAGTTCTGTCTGAACAAGTTTGGTTCCAAGGCAGACACATGCTCTTCTCTCACATGAATCAAACCTCTGGCCTTTCTTAAAGAACCCCAAGTGTGATGTGTGCTGCACCTTGAGGGAGCTGGGCATCAATCAACTAAGCAAAACTTTACACTTTGCTTTTATGTAAAGAAAGATCTTTTGGGGGTTTGGCAAGACTGAATAAGAAGGTCAAACTTGGCAATTCCTTTGGTATGCACAGCTCCAATTTCAAACAGCTTGTTTATCCCAAAATTATGCTCCTTGTAATTATTTAATATTGGGGCCAATTGCACCAACAGACCAGGAAACTACTGAGGTGGAAAAAAAGCCTCCAGCATCTCAGTGAGTTTAGCATAAAATAAAATTTGAAAGAGTTTTGAACACCTTATTTCAACTTTAGAATAAAAATAGTCAACCTAAAAAAAAATTAAATAGCCAGCCTAGCCCCTTTTTTATGACAAATCTTAGTGGTCCTGATTCCTGAAGATGAAAAATATATTTTCTGGGTAGGCATTGTTTTCTGTGGCTACAGAGACATAGTAAAAGAGCTTTAGTGTTTTTTAAGTTTTGTGAACTTATTCCCTCTCTCTTGACACAAGAGGCATCCAAAATACTAATCTGCAGCTGATATTAAAGTAGCAGCCTTTTGAATCTGAGAAAAAATATCACTGCATTCATCTGCTTTATTTTTTCTTTTAAGCCCCATATGTTACAGTCATAACACTAAAATTTGGCTTTTGATTTTGTTTCTTCTCTCCCTCCAGTTAACTTCTTGAAAACTTATAGAAGCAAATGCTAGATTATTGTTCAAGCTTTTCTTGAACAATGCATAAGTCATCTTTGAGCATGGGCAGATCAGAAGAAATTTTTATAATAACAAGATGCATATTAATCAAATCCATACTCTGTCATTTATTGTTGATTAATAATATAAGAATAAATCTTAGCACTCAGAGTGTAATGTTTTGCCTAGGATTACTATTCAAAACAGAGCTGGGAGTATTAAGTGACATCTGAAGCATAATTAGCATCACAAGGCTGGTTTTTTTCCCAGGACTAGAGAGAAGTGATGCAGTCATTCAGAGGTTTTGGACTTCTTACATGTTTAAAGAGTTTTTTTATCTTCCAGGCAGTTCAGAGCTTCATCTTCATGGTAAATCCATTTGACTATATTAACATAATGTGTCTAAAAATAAATCCTCATCTTGCCTGCTCCTAGAATTTTTGTTCTTGTTATAATAAAGGCCTGCTCCAGTTTAACTTCAGTGGCAGCTGGATTGGGCTTGACACTGAAGCTTATTCCTAAACTTTCTCAGGCTACACACATCCAGCACTGTCAGCTTGTTTATGCAGCTGGAAGTCAGCATGGCTGAAAATGGATTGCATAAAATCGATGCTTTATGCTTAAAGTTGCAGTTCACTCAAGGAAACATCACTTCCCAGTGGGCTGGAGGCTGCAGGAGAAGTCAGCCGGTGCTAAAGCTGGTGAACTTGGGTCTGAGCTGTTTATTCCAGCTTCACTCCTGCAGTTGTGATGCCCTGCGAAACAAAAGCCCTAAGCTACAGTTCTTTAAAGTACTGTAGATAAGGAGAGCTATCTCTGTAGATAACACAAATGACAGGATTGCTTTTGAAAACTGAAACTAAGCTTGCCTTTGAATTTCTCTAGATGAGCAGAAGTTTTATGTGTTAATTGACTCAGTCATAATAATTTAACTGGTAACCCCTGTGTCTTAACACAAGGAAAGATGTCAAAACTAGAAGCTGTTGCATTTGTTTCTTGTTAGTCTGTGGAGCTCATGGTTCTGTGGTCACTATTCTGCAGTGTAAATTACACTCATTATTCTTGTAGTGTTCAGAAGAAACTGCAAAAAGTGGATAGAAGTGGTTAAAGTGGTTTGTAAATAGTCAAACATCCAGAGTCCTTTACCAGCTCAACCCAGTTCTTAGGCACTTAGGTAAATAAGTAGAAAGGCTTCTTGTTCAGGCTTGCTCCATGTGAACCTGACTGTTTTGCTTGGCTGGCTACTAGGTATTCTGTCTATTAACCTTGCCACCCTTTTGTAACTGGTGCATTTAATTATCAGTGGGATGCTTTAAACAGGTAGGGGGACTGATAAGGGCAGGTAATCTGCTTGTTGGGGAAGGTTGAAAGCAACCATTGACATTTTGGCCTATCTGCTGCTCTTTGACAAGTGGGGCTCCGTGAGAAAATAACTCCGTAACTAGATAAGGTGCCGATTAAAATGCTGCTGTTGTATGAAGCACCCTGGTAGCTGAGATCACTTGAAATCATTAGTTTGAAAAGAGAGGGAGAAAAGAAGGAGAAAAGAAGCTACTGTACTTTTTTTTACCTTTTTTTTTTGTTTGTTTTAAAGAAGGGGTGGAGGGAAGAGCCCAAGTCTCCCCCCTGAGCCCAATACATTGTCCCATTAATGCATGCTAGTTTTATGATTGGAATACATTGTAGTCCGGCCACCCAGACAGAGGCATTGACTGCTAATATTAACCAAGAACAATAGTGTGGCCATACTGACTGCAGTGAGGATTACAGAACATAATGGGGCCTATCCAAAAATAATGCTAATACAGGACAAGCAACAGGAAGCAGCAGTAGACTCAGCATTGCTCGGCTCCCAGACAAACCATGGACTTACTTCACACAATGGCAACTTCAGCACATTATGTATTCACAGGATACTCATTATTCCAGCAGGCTTGCCAGATCAGAGATCAGCCTGGTTTACTGGATGCTTAAGCGCATGCATAGTTTGGATAGCGGTACTTTTGTGTCCTTCATCATTTGGCAGGAGGGTGGCCGTGCTGGTGCGCGAAGGTCTTGACTTCGGCCGCTGCCTTCCCTTGCCAAGGCAGGACGGGGGGCAGTCTCTCCTGGAGCTGCTGATATGGTTAAATTCGTTTTCATGTCTCCTTTCTGTGTCAGTGCAGCGTTTACTGGCACTTCGAGCAACAAAGGAGCTGCCCAGAATGAAGCCTAAAGGAGCAGCGTGCTGTGTTGTGGTGTGGGCATATTCTGATGAGGCTCTTGGCTGGGCTGCCTGCTCAGGGCTCAGCCGAGCTCTTGGCCATAGGCTTTGAGGCGTGAGAGATTGCCACGGCTCAGGCTGTGTTTATATTCACCGGGTTGAGGGAGTAGCAGCTCTGTAGGGTGTTGCCTTGTCCTTACGTAGGCTGTCCCAAAGAAGAGCTTCCTGATGATGTTCCATCTCACAAAAGGTTAAGAGGGTTAGGTGGCTTTCCTCCTTTTCTGGAGTACATTCGCATATCCTCTGGGTGTGGAGCCAGTTGCCTTTAACTCCTTTGAAGGATATTCAGTTGTCAAAGTTGACTGGCCGTGGCACAATGTGGTGATGCATCTGCGTAGTGTCATCGTGGAGTGACAGGGTATCCAAGTGACAGTCCTGGTGATGGTCAGAGGAAGTGGGTTTGTGGTTAGCTTTAACCCTGCTCAGAGATGCCCTCCTCCCTGGCCCCTGGGCACACTGCAACGTGCCTCAGTTTCCCTCTTGCACATGTCACAGCTGGACACCTGTGGCCTGCTGTGTCCTCAGCATCCGCCCTGGCTGCAGACAGGGTGTGTGTGAGCTCAGTTCTCAAGCTGGTGTTCACAGCTGTGCAGAGCGTGAGGAGAAGGCGGCTGGGCTTAACCTGCTCTCCTTGTTTGGCAGAGGAGGAGCAGGCGCAGCGCTCTGAATGCAAAACTTCCCACTGCATTTGTCTAGTCATGGTTTCACATGCTCAGCAAGGCTCTTGCATGCTCTAACCACAGGGGTAGGAGGGAAAGGAGTTAGACGGGTTGCAAGCCCTTTGAAAACAGAGGCAGCACTTCACTGAGGAGCCGGGTGTTTTAATCTTGCTCTGGCCCACTGACTTGCAGAGTGCCTTTGGAAGCCAGAGTACAAAAGCACCTCCTTTGGGTGGATGTCTGGATGAAGGGAGGGAAGAGGGTAATCAAGCAGAGAGCTTTAAACACCTGTTTAGCTGCAGCTGCCAGGATTCATTTAAATAACCAGAAAGGAGGTTGCATGGCCCTTTGAGATCCTTAGAAGGGACAATTTGTGATGGGTTTGGGGTCCGCACAGTCTCTTGATCTGGACTATAAGGGGATCAAGACACAGTGTCTTGTCATTGAGGAAAACAGCTCTTGCACACTGATGCTTGCCTTGTTTTGTGGAGTGTGAACCTAACCATTTCCATCGTCTCCTAGCTTCACTCACAGAAGTTCTGCTTAAATTTGGCCATGCTGCCTTTCAGCCTCTGGACTGATCTGCAAAGTTTAAGGACTTGCTGTTCCTTTCAAGCTGCCTTTCCTCTCAAGCCAGAATCCCTGCCTTCTGGTCAAGCTCAGGTTTACAGTGGCTAATTGGGTGTGACTCTGGAAAGTTCACTGCTGCCTTGTTGCCTAGGACATTGCTTTGATGGAATAAGGTGCATGATGTGGAATTCTTGTGTCTGGATATATATATTTATTCAAAGATGGGCAGAGGTCATCTATGGGCATGGGAAAACTTAAACCTCCACACTGTAAGCAGTCATTCCTGAGATATCTGAATCCTTGATCTATAGAGTGGGGATGATATGCACTTCTAAAAAATCTCAACAGTGCAGCTTTGCACAGAACTGCTTTTCTGGGGGGGCTGAGGGAATTAGCTAGAGGTATGTGATAGTTGGATTGTTGAAGGGGGTTTGCTACTGGTGTGAGACTCTGGGTGTCTGTGTGGCTTTTGTTTAAAAGTGTCCCATCCTAAACACAAAGTCTTGGGGTTTTCTTTTGGTCATTTTCCCATGCTGAGAGGGACAGAGCCAAGGGATCAAATGCCATTCTTTGTATCACCCCTTTTCAGAACAGGGACTCTTCATTTAATACATTCAGACAAAATGAGAGGGGGCAGTTAGAAACAAGGGAATTGCCAGGGTAGGTCTGTTCCCCCTGCATTTTGTTTCCATCCAGTTCAGCTGAAGCATCTCCTCTCTTTTAACCAAACTCCTGTGTGGTAGTGGAAAGTGGTCACACAAGTATCTAGCAACAGTAGCACTCACAGCTAGGATTCAGCCTTTCCTTTCCTTAAGGGCTAGGTGTGTTGGTAAATAGTCCTGAGAACCAGCAGGGAACTGTTGCTATGAGTTTAGACAAAATATCTTCCAAAACAATTATGCAAGGCCGAAAGGAAAACATCCTTAACTTTATTGGAAGTAGTGCTAGTTGCCATAATTCATTCTCTATATCATAATATTTTTTGTCAAGCTTGTAGTAACATGTTGAGCTTGTGCTGCTTAATGTTGGTAATTAAACCACCGAGGAAGCACCCAAGATAGTGCAATCTGCATCTGTAATATGGCTCAGGAGTTCTATTCTGGTTTTGTTTGTTTGTTTTGGTTCTTTCTTTTTTTTTTTTTCCACCACTGACTTGTGCAAGGACTTCTTAAATCTGTTTTAAGCAGTGTTAGATGATTGAGTTGCATTTTGGTTTATTTGATTTTCAGAGTTTCTTTCAGGTTGTCAGACTTGGTCTAGAATAGAAACAAGTAACATATAACTTTTCATGAAATATTAACCAAAAATGGTTCAGGCCAGTGGAGCCTCTGCATAGAAGTTTGGGTGCATGTCTTGGCTTGCCCAGCTTTGCTTACTTTTGGAAGCATTTTCCCACAGTTATCAGTGAACAGAATGGAATCCTGGTCTGCTTTGAATATGAAACATATTTAGGCTATATAGCAAGCCATTGTCCATCACAAACTGGGTTTTCATTCAGAGCCTCATGCTGTGTCCAGTTGTGAGAAAGCAATCTGCTCCACCTCTTATCTCCTTTTTTGTTTCCTCTACTCTTCAGAAATCTGAGGGCTGCCTTCCCCTGTGCACCTTGTAGCAGCTCACTCTCGGAACTGTATTTTGGTCTCTGTTACAGAGAGGCACTGCAGACCACAAATGAGCAGCATGTGACTGAACATGGACACAATAAAGGAGAAATAAACCTATGGCAAAGCATCAAAACTCTTCACAGAATTTTTATTTGTGGTATTATTGTTCTGCTCTCCAGAAAGATGGTATATTTATTGCCTCATCTGTAGTTATTTTTATATTTTTTACTTTTCAAGTCGTGTTTTTTGCTTCTTTTTCCTCAGTTTTTTTTTTTTTTTCCTCTTCTGGAGAGGAGGTGTTTTGGTTTTTAATCATTGTGTAAGTTTGGATGTGGCTGGCTAAATGGCAACTTTGAAAGATACAGCCTGGATAATACTTTCTCGGGGTAGAGCTGGAGGAGGAGGAGGAGGAGATGTTTTAATGGGTCTTGTTCTCAAGTTAGGATTGAAGATAAAGGTGGCTTAGATGTAATAGCTGGCATCTTTCCAGCTCATGGAGTCACTTCAGTCAGTTTATGCTTATGATTATTATTGCTGGAGTGCTACAGAACTCATTGGCAGCTTGGAGCATCTGTAGAAGGGACACGGGTGGAGAGCTGGGCTTCCCTTTCCCTGCTCTTCCAAGGAGGCTGATCTTAGCCTTTGTTTTACAATGCTTCTCTCTCACCCCACCCCCTTCCACATCCATCAGTCCTTCCCTCCGTTACCTGATACTTGTGGGAGCTGCGATGGCCCTCGTGCAGACAAAGCTTTCAAAGGGGGTGCTGAAAAGCAAAGTCCCTGGAGATTGCGCTGTCAAGGCAGGGCACAGTAATCTTAGCAACACTTCTGGCTTTCAGGATGGCTGGGGGAAGGGACATTGAGACTATTTTTCCGTAACTAAAATTCCTTTGAAACAGTTTTTGAGAGTGGGGTTTGGTTTGGGGTTTTTTGATGCTGCTGTGCTATCCTGGTGCTTTCTGTCTTCCATGTGCAATTGTCCCACATGCTTTATTTCAGCTGGAGTGCACTGTCAAAGGCTGTACTTCCTGGTTAAGTACATAAGATGCTTTAATGATAACAAAGACGAGCTATCCAAGGTGAAAGGTCTTCTAAGTCAGACTGGATAAGGTAGCTTACGGGGTTTCAAGAAGATCACGTTTGTCTCAAGCGTAATCCTTTCCCTATTTCTGTGTTCAAGTATCTGCTTTGGGGTAGAGACCAGAATTTTTCTTTTTAATTAAAATTGTTGGCAGGTTTTTTTTCTTTCCCTTAGTCATGTGTGGCTTTGAAACTAACTATTATTTCTCTTTTGCAGAGATCCTACACATTGCTTGTTGAGGCGTGGGATTACAATGATAACTCCACAAGTAAGTATTCCTTCCTCTGGCTTATTTAGTTCTGACACCTCTGTGTCCCGGGCACTGAAAGGCCTCTGGGAGCCTCACCAGCTTGCTGTGAGTTAGAGCACAAGGAGAGGGAAAAGCTCTCCCCCAAACAGCTTGGAGCGGTTCTCCAGGCTCTGCAGCAGCCTGTCTCACTCACATTGCCTGCAGAGGGTGAGTAGCGTGCTCACCTAGGCACCAACAGTGTGATGCCTAAAAATAGATGCTGTTAATTCCTTCTTTCTCCTCTGGGAGAGTAAAAGCCAAGGGATTTCTTCAGGTTTCTTTGTTTGGTTTTTTTGGTCTTGTTTTGTTCTTTTTAATTAGGACCAATATTCAGAAGCCCAAGTCTTGTTCACCTGACACCTCTCTATAAACTAAGCACTTCTCAAAACTGAATGTACTGCTTTAAAAAAAGAAAACTACTTAAAATCTGCGCAAGACTTGACATCCATATCCATCTAGTGACTGTAGATGAGAAAGAGGAGTTACTACAAGCTCTTCCTTGGGACTTGGATGTCTGGGGGTTTATATGCAGGGGCTGAAAAAATATTTACCAGATGCCACCTGGTAGGGGTGGCTGAAAATCAAGGGTGGGGATCTTTCTCTTGGAATGTCTCTGGTTGGTTTCAGAACCATTCTGCTCAGCTTTTCCCGTGGCTAGAGGAAGCTGCACAGGGTCTCTTGGCACATGAGCTGCTCTGCTTTTTGCCTGCTGTTACTGAAGGAGGTGGGCAAAATCAGCTCTATTTCAACCTAGGGCTTTAACAGTGTGTGTGTGGTAAAAGCCACAGGAGAGAGTGTGAATCTCAACTCATAAAGCTTTTGTTGACACAACAGGCCTTTTCCTTCAGCAAGGAAGCAGCAGCACTGTGGTCCATCTTACAGAAATCTTAGAGCAGCTTCTTGTGGTCTGCTTTGGAGTGCCAGGGTGGCAGCCATGCAGGAATGAAATGGGCTTCACGCCTCGTGAGAGAAGTGTGCCTTTGCCTTGGAGGGACGTGTGCACAGTGCTGTGCTTTTATGTTTTAATTGGTGAGGAGTGCATAGCTTGGGAACTACTCTGTGCAGATCTGCTCCTTGTATTTTTTTTTAATGTACATGGGGTGTCCTGTTAATTCTTCATTCCAGAAAAGCAGTTGTTGCTTGAGATAAATCATGTGGCCTGTTAGGGGTAGTCACAACCAGCCTCATTCAGCACTGCTGCAGTACCTGCAGTGATTTCAGACTCTGCCCCAGCACAGTCATGGAGCAGTGGCTGGGGGATTTCTAGAGTGTTATACGGAGGTGAAGAAAGCAGATGCTGCAGCAGCAGTGAAATATTAAAAATGGAAGATGCCTGAATTCAAAATGAAATTCTTGTTTATAGTAGGATCTGAGAGTTGTTTCAGACTGGGTCTCTGCCACTTTTACTGTTATTAGAGCTCATCTTTTTTCATGAAACAACTTCATTTCCAAAGCTACACAATGAACCCTTTCTTTGCTTTCATGTTCTGGAAGTACAATTGTCTTCAGACAAAATTGCCTCATTTCTCAGCAGTGCATTTGACCAAGTGCAGACATGCTCTTGCATATGTTCCTGATCTGCATTCCTGCTCCAGCTTTGCTGTCACTTACCCATCTGTAGGTCACTCCAGTTGCTGCACTGCACACAACTTCTCCTTTGTGCTGCATGGCTTGACTTAGCTTTCCCAGAGCTGCAGAGTAAGGCTTGAAGAACTGGTTAAGAAAACAATTAGAACTAAACAATTGTCATCATATAATGAGAAGAGTGGGGTTTTTTGATGTCCAGGATTTTCTTTTGCCACTGAGTTGTAAAGACCCCGTGAGAGCTCTCAACAATAAAAATGGGTTTAGTAGGCCTTGTGTGGCTTTTTCAATAGCTCTGAAAGCATCCTCTGATCAATGCAGTTGTTAGAAGATCCTGGAGTGGATCCTTCCTTCCCCCCTCTACATTCCACTCCTCCTACGTTCGCTTTACCACATACTCTCTCTTGTCTCACTTCCAAGAGTGGCTTGCAGTTAAATTCTGGCCCTGTTGAAGTTGATGAGAATCATGCTTTGTTGGAGCCAAGATTCAACTCAAATGGTTTTCTTACTCTGCTTCTTGTCTGGTTGCCATCTTGCTACTGTTGCTTCATACATAAAGCTAATGGGCTGACATGGCATCTCAAACTGTGTCAAAGAGCTATTGTAAATTACTGGTATCAGTTGCATGTGAATTCCAGGCAGGCATAAGAGACTTCACAATGTAAACCAAGCCGTGGCTGGAAGTTGTCTGAAACAAAGACTTTCAAAAATAACTGTGCTGTCCTTGGCCACCCAAACTGCTCAGAGAAGTCTGGGTTTTTTCTGTTGTTGTTTTTGCTTCCTGATGCTGCATAGTTATAATTTCCAGACATTGGAGCACTGAAAGGCAAAGGTGGGCAGTCAAAATAGCTCATTTCCTTGTGTCTAAAACCTTTGATACAGTTGCCCACTGAATAAAAAGAGGGATTTAGAGCTTTGAAGTGTAGCCACAAGAAGTGAATAAAACCAACAGAGTTTCTGACAGTGAAGTGCAGAGCGGAAGCCCGAGACGTACAGAAAGCCTCTCTCTTCCACTTCATCAATTTCTAATGGGTTAATGCTTCCTCTAACCTTTCTATCAAAGCATGGGGTTCTGAGTCAGATGAAGGCAGTGGAGTTCAGAAGATCGCTTTGTCTCAAGCCTGGCTGACTGCTGCTTTTTGTTTACTTAACCATTCTGCTGTGTTGGGATTGCTTCCTATAAAACTGAAACGGTGGCTGGTGCGGGCTAAGAATGGCAGGGTTGTTGCAATGCCTCCCCTGGAGTCTGGGTCAGCACCCTTGTGTAAGTGCACACTGACAGGTGGGAATAGGCGAGGGTGGAGGAGCTCTTGTACAAGAAGGAACATGCCAGCGCTTCATTGTGAAAACTGTGGGTGATGGCTAATGGAAAGGGAGCTTAAACCTGAGAGACTGCGCTTGAATTCAGGTGCATGGGGATAGCTTTAAAATGTGTATCCAATGGAAGACATTTTATCCATGATCCAGGGGGAAAATGCAGTTGGGTAAGCACCTGCAAAAGAAATGAAGTCCAGTGGACTTGAAAGGGTGTTTCCATTTGAGTTCAGGCTGTGGTTAAGGTCTCCAAAGAGCTGATGGCTGGAGTGAGAGGTCATAGACATACAGCAAGGACAAGCTTCCTGATGACCTGGCAGATAGGAGAAGAGTGAAAGAGCAGAGGCAGAAGGAAAGATAACTTTTTCAAGGCAACTCCCTTTCTGGTGCCAAGGACTGAAATAGTTGTCAGTGGTATGTTCCCAAGGGGGAACAGGAAAAGACTGGAAAAGCAAGAATGAGTGTGGGGGTGGAGGTGGTGGGGGCTGGTTTGCAAAACTAAATTGAGTGTCGTTCTCCTTTTCTTCTGCCACTTGCAGAAGAGGATAAAGTTGTTCTACTCACAAGGAGCAGGATGTCTTTATGCACACTCGGTGTTTGGGGAAGTGCCTTTGCTTTCCAGCTGTGCTGTGGATGGAGTGTAATCTTGGCAAGTGCAGCAGAGCCATCTCCAGCACGCATGAGTGGAACTGTAATTGCCAGACTAGCCCCATTCAAGAGGAGCAGATATGCATCTGCTTAAGTACCTCTTAGAATTAGTCAATAATCTTGCTGATGAGATCTAAGAGCCTTACACCTGCACAGCACAGTGTGATATTGCTCTGGATGTACCAGTATGGAAAGGTCCTTAGGCATCCACATTACCTGTGAATGGGACTTAAATTAATAAAGGCCTGCCTGCATTTGAAAGTATGACACATAGTTGTGGAGTTGGGGGCTTAGTGCCAATGAATAATAAAAACTGATTTAAATGGAAAAATATTATAGAACCAGAAATACCAGAAGGTGAATAAGAAGTTGTTGCCCTTAATTTCACACTGTAAACATGTAATGAATGCTGTAGTCTCAAGTCACAAATACCCCCAAAAATGGGCAGATGCTCACAGCATCTGAGTATTGACACTCTTTGTGTGGCTGTGCAGCAAGAGCTTTGACTTCATTCCAAATTGCAGACAAGCAGGCAGGACCTAGTGGTGGATCCATAATGGGTACCTGAGGCTTGAGAAGCCTGTCAGGAAGCTCTTTTTTGAAAGCTGCAAATCAAAGGTCCTTAGCAATACATTTTAAAGTATCTTAGATTAAAAACTGCCCATGTGTCATCTTACGGCTTTAGTAGCGACTTCATTAGTCTTCAGCTCTGCCTTATGTAAAATCCCAGAAGGTTCTTTTGTAGTTGTTGGAAGAACAAGCAGCACATCAGTACATTTTAATTCTTAGCACTCAGAGGTGCCAGTACTTCACATGCTGCTAACACATCATTGGCAAACTGCTTTCCTACCTCAAATTCTCCTGTCACTGGAGTATACTCCCATGTTCTCACTGCTGGTTTTGAACTCGGTCTGTGAGGATATTTTGGCTGTTTTACGATAAACTTTCACTCAGCAGTCAAGTGCTGGGTAGCAGCAGGTCGTAAGGCAATGTCAGATCGTTTAAGTCACAAGACCTGGACTACAAAGTGAAATACCACAGATATATACAATGTTCCAAGCAAATGTGAAATATTATTATTTCAAGCCATAATTTAGACAGTTGTATGGCTCTGAAAGCCAGAAGACTTTTGCTAGAACTAAATGTCAAGTGCAAACCTAAACTTTTAAAATGCTCTGTAGAGAGGAAGGGGATCTATAGCACATACATGCAGTAGTTTGAGTCTTCTGCTTTGAGCTCTGGTTGTCTTGACTTTGTACTCTCAGCTGCTGTCTGAAGACAGGACTTCCATGGTATTTCTCAGCCAAAATCTGGTGTGATTGCAGATGTCATCTGAATGCTGCAGTTGGTAGTTTTCAATTTAGTGTTTGCACATAAGGAAAAGGCTGCAAACCTTTTGCAGTGCCTGTGTTCAGCATGTAGACATGGCTTTATTAGGCGATTAAGTATGTTGTTTTTGTAAATGCTCCAGTTGAAAACAGAACTAGTGCCATTAATGGAGGAGCAGGGGAAAACACATTTTGTACCAGTCTGTTGGAGCTGGATTTTCTTTAGTCGTGAACTGTATGAATTCTTAGTGGATGCCCTTACACTGCAAAAGGGGTGAACGATTGGCAGTAGCTGAACAGTCCCTTTGGATTTCAAGCTTGGTTCAGTTTGATAATGCTGCATGTGTGTTTCAGTTAATGGTTTGTAGCTCCTGGGCAGCCTTATCTGACTGTCTGAAACAGAAAGTTAATAAAACCAACTGGCTGCCTCAGAGTCTTGCCTGTGAAGCTGGAGAGCTGTGGTGTGGCACTCAATGACGAGACCGAGAGGGAGGTTTAACCCTGCCATCTCCTGTGCCTGCAGACCCCGACCGCATTATTGAGAAGGCCTCCCACTCTGGCATGATCAATCCCAGCCGCCAGTGGCAGACTCTCAAACACAACGCGGGGGTCGCGCACTTCGAGTACCAGATCCGCGTGACGTGCGCAGAACATTACTACGGCTTCGGCTGCAACAAGTTCTGCCGCCCCAGAGATGACTTCTTCACTCACCACACCTGCGACCAGAACGGCAACAAGACCTGCTTGGAAGGCTGGATGGGACCAGAGTGCAACAAAGGTTTGTGACAATGCTCAACCTGCAGACCAGTGGGACTGGGAGGGATTTGAGGGCGGCCTGTCCAGGCTGCATTCCGTGGTCAGACTGTGCACACAGGGGGCTAAGGACTGATGGGACAGTGACCAGCTCTTTGCAGGGACAGCTGGGGGCAGGAGAAGAGTAGTTTCTGCCTTGCCGTAAAGTCTTGGAGAGAGAACTGGGCACTTAGCAGATGCGTTCTTTCTCTGATTATCCGCATCTTTGCCCTTGGGAAGAAAACCCAGCCCACTGACTTCAATGGGAGTTCTGCTGCTGACTTCAAAAAGGATTTCCCCTTTGGTGCAGAACTTCAAGACAAGCAGGAAGGAGAGACTTGTTTTAGAGCTGACCTGGCAAGTGTAAAGCTTTGGTGTTTGAAAAGTCCCAGGCTTGTTTGTTCCACCTGAGATCATGTTCAACATGTTTACTAGGGAATGGCTGCTACCTAGGTAATTGGGGAAGGAGAAAGCAGGACTTAGGAACAGACTATCAGCCTGTCTTAATGACTGAGTTTACCTGCAATTTGAATTGTTGCTCATCTTGATATCCTATCTGTTCAGACATACAGCCAGAACTAAATCCAGAGTAGTTAAAAGCTGCCTTGAATTAGGTGTAAAGCCAGGGAGAGTGGCCCAGATCACCTGCAAAAGACAGAGAAAGGAAACCTGTAGACTCCACGTGACCTGAGCCCTGCAAGGCACGATGGTTTCTGCTACATGAAAACAGCTCTTTGAACAGCACTAGGAACAATTCCTCTACAAAGTCAGAGGAACAGATTTCCTATAGAAAGGAAAAGCCAATAGATTTCCTATCCCAGGGAGACACCTACCTTGGTTTTCCTTCGGGTAGACTTGATAGGAGATACTGGTTAAAACCTTGGATTCAGCAGGATTACAGTGCTGGTTAGAGATTAAAACGTTCCCACGAGTGTGAGGGCGCCGGAAGCGGGCAGTGTGCTGATACTCTTCTTTTTTGTTGTTTTAACAGCTATTTGTCGTCAGGGATGTAGCCCCAAGCATGGTTCTTGCACAATTCCAGGAGAGTGCAGGTAAATGCTTCCTATCCCTCCTTGCTTTCCCCCCACCCCTCCCCAACTAATTAAACAAGTGATGCTAAACACAATAGGACTGGGGAGGGAGGGCGTTTTGGAAGTTGTGGTTTTGAGCAAGACACATTATTCATGCTGACTTGCCCAGAATAAGGGGGGAGCAGGCTTTTAATGCACTGATAATTTTAAGAAGCTTTTGGTTTGTGAAGTGGTGGCACTGAGGGAGAGGGGGCTATGGGACAAATCGTGTGAATGCTGCCTAATGAGCACTAACTAATTGTTTTTGCATAAATAGTGCAAATGTTTGGTGGCTAGGTTTTTTCCAGCAGCCTGATTAATAGGTTTTTTTCAATTCCAAGCTTGAAGTACAGTGTGGCTTTTCTCTCTTCTTCTCCCTTTCAGTGTTTCCCCCTTCTTCCCTCTCACCCCCTGGTTTCTTCCATCAGTAGGCAAAAGTCAAGCATTCTTTAGAATGGGATTAGTTAAATCTCTGGGTTCCTTTCCCATTGTGAGCCTGGCTCCGAGTGCTGAGAGGTTAATGGCTGGGATGAAATCTTGTCAGTGGGCTCTGATGAATGCCGAATTTTGTTGCCGTGCTTTGAAGTCCCTTCTGTCCTGGCAAGGAGACAATGGAAAGCAGATTTTATCCATAACCCAACAATTAAATATCTGGAATGCCTTAAAATATGCAGCACATATTTACAGCACAGGCAAGTCTTGTCCCTTACCCTTAGAGGGGTAGTGGATATTAAATGTCGGTATTCTTTATCAACAGGCAGGTTCCAAGTTGCTGCATGTAACCCTTTATCATTTCTGTTTACAACTGAGAGTTTCTGAGGTTACAAAAATGTTGATATTGATCCTGTGTAGGAAGGGTTAAAAGTGAAGTTTGGGTATTCCTGACTAAGACTCAGAAGTCTGAAGGAATAGTAAGTAATTTTTTAGCCTAACAAGCATATACTGGTGGATCCTCTGTTGCTGGAAACCTTTGCATGAAGTGGACTAGAGTTCCAACAGGAACTGAATCTGGAGTGTCTGACAGACTATTCTGTAAGAATTCAGCCTAAACAGCTGTAGTGGCTCATTCATTTTCTCTGCTTCTGTAATTAATGCTTCAAAACAAAAAAAACCAAAATTACCAAGGAACCATCTGAAAGTGAGGTGGGAAGTAACCTCTCATCCTCACAGAGCCGTGGCAAAGTGGAAGTCCAGCCAGGGGATGGACTGTTGTCACTTGTTCTGTGATTTCAGTGTTCAGCAGCACTGATATAAGCTGGTTAACCCACTGAACACCAAATCTAAATATTTTTTCATTTAAAAAAAAGCCTAACAAGTAGTAGGAAGTATGGGCGGGGGGGGGGCAGATGGTGAGAGGAGCATATCAGTCAGGGCTACCAGTGATTTGTGCTGCTGTCATCAGAATAAACATGCCTTGTAGGGGTTGCTGTCTCCTAGTCAGAACAACAGGCTTTGTTTCCAGATTTTTTTTCTTCCCTTTCTCTTTCTAAGTCTGTTGCCTCCCACTCACTGCCCAGACATGCACTAGTGCTCTTATTTACTTAAGGTGCAACTTTCCCACACTTGATTTGCATAGTCTTGAAACAATGCTGTCCTTCTGGTGCTTTCAGATAACTTCTGCTTGCCAAGTTAGACCACTATCTTTAAAGTGAACACAGAAACAAGATTTTATTTTCTTTTAAGTTTTGATGAGTCATATAGCCTGTATGCTACAAATGCAACAGGGTTTAAAAATAACATCTGAGCAGAAACTGCTCTGTGTTCTGGTACAAAAGACAACTTGCAAACGTTCTTAAAATATCCTTTTCCCTTTCACTGCCAGTCACTTTCTTCAATGCAGGCCGGCCAACTAAATCATTTTTTACTCATGAATCACTGTACAAGGAAAGTTAACTTTAAATTTCTCATGAGAAACTGCTGCATTCATATCATTAAACATGAGTTATTACTGTGAATCTTTCTCTAGAATTGATATGTCACTTTTTTTCCCTATATGCCCATAGCCTTATCCAATTTTGTTTGTTATGTTTTGAAGCTGATGTTTGAAGTAGTACCTTTGGCTCTAAAGCTCATGATTTTTTTTTTCCCCTGTGTGGTGTGGGGTTTTTAAATTATTTTGCTTTCTTTCCACTTGTTCTAAAGAAAACAAAACCCACCACCACTTTGATTTGACGGGAGTAAAATCAATCCTCAATTTGGATACCTGCTTTTGCAGGTGAGGTCCCTTAGTTTGGCTTGCATGCAAGCTCACAGGCAAGTTGCTTTCAATGCAATACAAATTAAAAGGGTCTGGTCCTAAATTTTGATCTTTGTGCATTCTCATTATATGCCCTGTACAGAAGGATTTTCCAAGAGCTACTCGAGGGAGGTTTTTTTGCTGTATCTGGGTTTTTTTCATGTTCTTTGCCCTGACTGGCTTTTTTAACACACACACTAATAAGGATTTCCCATTGACTTTGAAAAGGCTGCTATTGTGATAGCTATTAAAGAAAAAAAGTTAATTAGGATGCAGTTTGTCACCTGAGATTTTTAGAAGGGAAGTCGGACTTACCACTGGCTGTGTGTGATTATGCATTGGATAGATCCTTCTGGCTTTTTCCCATGAGAAGAAATTGCCAGCAGAAGAATGGTGGGGGGTTTTACAAATAGAAAGCTTAGCTGACTTCTGTAGAGCTGAGGTTTGTTTTCATAATTTAGTGACAGCTTAGTGCATAATTGCTGCTGATCAATTACTCTCAGGACCTGTTAATAAATACAGGATCTCAAAAAGCCTTTGCTTTTAATTTTCAACTTGTTTTGCTTGTTCCTATCTATAGATACACTTTAATCTGAAGGATCCTTGGTCTGTCCTGCTAGTGAGAACTATATGAAAGCCAAAATAAGCTTTCCCTTAAGGGGGCTTTACTTTAAAAGAACATCTTCCTTTTAAGTAGAGAATTCAGGTAGCTCATTGATGGTGACAATAAGGAATTCAAATAGTAGTAAATTCTCCAGACATCAGTGTTTCTCAGAATTGGACATGATTTAGTTGTTCCCTGAAAAGAGGTTATTAGCATAAATCAAACTCAGAAGCACACCAACAGCTGATCTCTGAACACGTGTAAAACCCTGCCGTGCTGCTTTCTTCCATCCCTGACCGTGGCCCAGTCCATACTGGCTTTGTGTGTCTCTCCATTCAGAATAAGGGTGGCTTCTGACAGAGCAGGGAACTCCTCGTGTTTTGCTACTGCCTTGCCAAGGGCTCAGAGTTGCTGGTTATGGTTTTGTTTGTCTTCCTGCAAACCCAGCGTGGCTGAAACGCCTGGAACCTTGTATTCATGAGGATCTCTGGATAACTATTGTTTCCACTGACTCTTTCTTCCCTCCTCAATTTATAAAGCACCCTGTCAAAGTCCAGAGATTGATTTGTAGTGCACACCCACCCTCCCTGCTACATTTATATGAGGCTCCAAAAGAGTGTTATTGTGCTGAATGGCCTCATGCTGGTTTTCTCAGAACAGTTATTCTTTTGTCAGGAGGCCGGCTACAGAGACCTTGGCAAAACTACCAAAATGTTTGTTTACAAGAAACCATCAAACAATCCTTGAATAGCTTCTCCCCTCCCCTCAGGAGCCCTTCTCCCCCACTTCCCAGCCTTTCTTCAAGCTTTGGAGTTGCACACTCATATCTACACACAGCAGTTATGATGGGTTTGGAATTGTTTCCCTGTTCTGATTTTTTTTTTCCCTTTTTTTTCACTCTTTTACTGAAGGTGTCAGTATGGATGGCAAGGCCAGTACTGTGATAAGTGCATTCCACACCCGGGATGTGTCCATGGCACTTGCATTGAACCATGGCAGTGCCTCTGTGAAACCAACTGGGGTGGTCAGCTCTGTGACAAAGGTATGCTAATCCCAGAGGGCCATGTCACACTGGGATGTCAGCGCTGGCACACTGTGCACCCGGAGAGTGCACTGGGGCTCAGCGAGCTGCTGAAACATGCTGGCCCTCAGCATGCCTGCCCTTGTCCCCACTGCTGTCCAGCATGGTTAGCATCTGTCCTTAGCTTGTCCCTGTCCTCTCCCACTCCTCTGTGGGCATGCATTCTGTAAAGGCTCTGGGATAGCAGCACAAAGCACGTGGTGATGTTCCTGTAACCTTCCAGCCTGGCTTTAACGCTCCTCCCCTCTTGCAGATCTGAACTACTGTGGAACCCACCCGCCCTGCTTGAATGGTGGTACCTGCAGCAACACTGGCCCTGACAAATACCAATGTTCCTGCCCTGAGGGCTACTCAGGACAGAACTGTGAAATTGGTAAGTGTTGGATGGAGCTGCTCAGCTGCCGTCTGATAGTTAATTGTTGTCAGCTTTTGGTGACTGAGGTTGGATGCACTGTATGAGATGGAGGGAAACTCAATTTGTAGCATACCCAGTCAGGGCTCGGTACAAAGATGCAGCCTTTCCTATTCTCATGCTTTGTCATGACTGTTTGGTGTCTCTGGACATCAGCCTTCTGCTCACTGGGGAGGTCACAGCCTGTCTGGCTGTGGCTCCAGCAGGTGCCAGTCAGTGTACTGATGAGCTTAGCATGGAACGAGACTTTCTGCGAGCCAGGAAATTCCTGGTTCTTGCAGGAGTACGGTGCAGCAAGAGTGCTGGTGGTGTGTCCAGAGCAGAAGCATGTGGAGGGTACAGGGGTGGCTCGTGGTGGCATTGCTGTAGCCTCTGCCATGATGTCCTTCTGTCCCTGTGCAGCGGAGCACGCCTGCCTCTCCGACCCTTGTCACAACGGGGGAAGCTGCCTTGAGACATCCACGGGATTTGAATGTGTGTGTGCTCCTGGCTGGGCTGGACCAACTTGCACTGATAGTGAGTCCTTTTCAGTGTTTATTACAAATGTGCCAGTTTGCTGGTTTTGATCAGTCTTTCTGATCCCTCATAACCTTACAGGGCAGACTACTTAACCTTTCCCAGCCTGAGCATTGCTTCCCAGCAGCCATTTACACCCCTGTGCACTCTCTTCCCCTTTGCTTGTACCAAGGTTTTTGTCAACTACCGGGGAAGGAATAGCCCTAAGCTTCTTGAAAGAAGCAGAATGCTGGATTTTTGTAGTGTTCTGGCATGTTGTTAAAAATGCTGTTTTGAGGGACTTGCTGGATCCAAATAGGACTTCCATTTGCAAAAAGGCCACAGGGGCAAACTTTTCCCCCAGTGCTTTGAACCCCCTTTTCACATTATTCCTCACTTTAAATAAGGCCTTAGCTGAAATCAAAGATAACCTGTAAATTACAAGCAGAAGTCCTGTTGTTCTTCTGTTCCTCAGGGAAAACCTGAGTAGCAGCAACCATTTGTCAGATTGTCAGTTGCTGCCATTGCCAGTCTGGTAGTGGAGCTAAGTCTCTCCTTATTCTGCATTACAGATATTGATGATTGTTCTCCAAATCCCTGTGGTCATGGAGGAACTTGCCAAGATCTAGTTGATGGATTTAAGTGTATTTGCCCACCTCAGTGGACTGGCAAAACATGCCAGCTAGGTAAGAACTGCTTTCTCTTCATCCTGCGTTGTTCCAGAGCTGGAAAAGATAAATGCAAGAGGGGTCATAGTCCTGCATTACTCACGGTCATGTTTCTGAAGCCTGTGGATGTATTTTGGCACATTGAAGACATTCAGTGTCTATTTGCAGGACTGAGGTCTAGGACAGTGTCCAAGAGCAGTGTGGCTTCCATCACCTTGCTTCTGCATGCTGGCACTTGAAGGAAATAGTTAACCAGAGACATCCTTCAAACCAGCACTGCCCTGAAGTGGGGAGGCTGTGTGTTGTGCCTCCCAGTCCTGCCCCCACATGTGCTTCTTTCCCTTAACCCTGTGAGAAAGTTGCTGTATCTCCTCAACCATGTCAACTCCTCCAGACCCAGGAGCTCACAGCTGGGTTCCAAAATGGGGATGATCTCACGGAGAGTGAGCTGGCTGCATTCTTTACACAACACACTCATCCCAAAGACCAGGCTGCAGCATTCCTCCTTCAGAATGCTCAGCTGAGATGCATGTGTGGGGGCAAGTTGCTCTTAATGAGTGGCTGGGTAATTGTGAAATAATTAGCGTAGCCTGTATGTTCTAATTGCAGAGAAACTGAAAGAGCCTTCAGAGGCTGATGATGATTGACTTTTGTTCCTTCAAATCACGCTAATCCCGGCTGTACGCTGCAAGTTCCTCTTAGCTCTGGAGGAACTGCTGGTTATTGCTGGGGCGTGGGCTTCTCCCTTCCCCCCTGAATGTTCCCCTTGGTTTTCCAGATGCCAATGAATGTGAGGGCAAGCCCTGTGTCAATGCCAACTCCTGCAGGAACCTGATTGGCAGCTACTACTGTGACTGCATTACTGGCTGGTCTGGCCACAACTGTGATATAAGTAAGTGTCCATACCCTTGGGTTTATTAAGGGCCAGTACTTTGGGCATATGTGCGTGTGCCCCTGAGTTCTGAGCTCAATTTAAACACTGGGCAGAGCCCCAGCAGTTGATGTTTTTAGAAAGGGAGTAGTTGGTGCAGAATGAAAATACACAATTTTATCAAAGTCATTAGCCTGTACCATAGCTATATTCTGATAAAGGGACTAAAACAATGATGTGAAGTTTTACTGCCTCTCCTAGAAGAATCGCAAAAGGTTTCCCACCCATTATAATAACCTTATCTCAAGGAAGGCATGCAGGAAACTTGACAAAAAGTTTATCTAGCTGCAGTTTTAGAGAGACCTGAACTCTCTATCTAGTGTAAATATATTTTTGCCTTCTAACCGTGCTAATTTTATTGCAGATATTAACGACTGTCGTGGACAATGTCAGAATGGAGGATCCTGTCGGGTAAGCCATTCTTGTTTTACCTTGGTTTCCCCAAGACTTGCAACAGTAACTAAAACATTTGAGTCTAAGCACAAAAAGTTTGGAAAATAGCAAATAGCTGGTACAAATGGTTATGTCTTTAATTTGGGGGAGGACGTATGTCATGCTACAGCATGTTGAGATATGTCTGTAGAACAGTAAGGGCAAAAAAATATAACTTCAATAAATGACTCATTTTCACTGCCAGTGTCACCAGTGAATGAGCCGGTGATTGTGCAAACTACCTACTGGAAATGTAGGCACTTCCCTTCAACCTGTGGATTAATGTGTCCTACCTGGAAATTTAGAATGTAAACTTGGGACTGGGTGGTCTGTGTGTTTGTTTTTTCCCCTCTAAATATTTTGGACATAGATTATTTTTTTTTAACTTTTTAAAAAATTTTTTTCTTAATAAGAATATATCAAGGGAGGAACAACGTTAACTCTGAAACTTTTTTGTGTTCTTTCCCAGGACTTGGTTAATGGTTATCGGTGTATCTGTTCACCTGGCTATGCAGGAGATCACTGTGAGAAAGACATCAATGAATGTGCAAGTAACCCTTGCATGAATGGGGGTCACTGCCAGGATGAAATCAATGGATTCCAATGTCTGTGTCCCGCTGGTTTCTCAGGAAACCTCTGTCAGGTAAGAAGGCTGGGTGAAAGGCAGGCCCTCAGCCAGTGCCGTTTGTTCCGACGCTCCGGATCTGAGCACGGAATGCCTTCCATCCAGTGAAGCATAGTATAAAGTTGTACTTGATATCGCTGTCAGTCTGCCAAGAAACTGCTTGATTAATATATATTGGGGCGGGGGAAGAAACCAACAAACCCCTGACAGGCTGGGGAGGATTCTCTTTGTTAAGCAGACTGCAGAGTTTGCATGTCAGGCTTTGTGGAGCTCTCACTATTAACTCTGGCAGTTTAATATCGAGAGTTGTCTGCCGGAATAGTGGTGACTGGGACTAAACTCTGTGTGCTATGAATGATTCTTTGAGGCAGCAGATAAAAAGGTCAGATTCCACAATGTCAGCCTGTCGTGGTGAGGGAAAGCCATGATAAACCTCTTTCACTGAGCTTTCCCTCGCTCCCTTCCCCCCCTTCCCATTTCCCTTCCCTCTCTGTGCACTACTTACAGCTGGACATAGATTACTGCGAGCCAAATCCGTGCCAGAACGGTGCCCAGTGCTTCAACCTTGCCATGGACTATTTCTGTAACTGCCCCGAGGATTACGAAGGGAAGAACTGCTCGCACCTGAAGGATCACTGCCGCACCACTCCGTGTGAAGGTTCGTGTTGCCTTGCAGGTGAACGGCCGTGTCTGGCAATGGTTCCTACCCCTGCCCTCGCTGGAGCCCTAACGCAGCTCCAGCAGGGGAGTCACTGGAGTAGCTCTGCTGTAAAGAGGCTGAATTTTGCCCTCTGCCTTAGGCCTCTCTCCGTGTGAAAAGATGAGTGATATTTGTAAGTATCAGCTATTGAAAGACAGCATTATGTCAATGTGGACAGAAAGCACAGGTAGCAAATAGCCTGATGCATTTATTCCAGGCCATGGATGTGTTCCAGCAACCATCAGATAAGATGCTGTGATTATTTTATGCACAGTTGGCAGAGTCCAGTGTTATTTTAAAGCAGCAAACGTATTTGTAGTCATATGTTTATGGTTTCACTCGATGATCTTAAAGGTCTTTTCCAACCTAAATGATTCAATGGCACGAGTGTCTTCTAAGCATCCGTGGCTGGAAATGAAAATGTTGCTCTTGAGGAATTGGGTTGCGTGGGTAATTCTCATGCTGGTCTCTGCTTTTCTGCAGTAATTGACAGCTGCACCGTGGCAGTGGCTTCCAACAGTACACCCGAAGGGGTTCGCTACATCTCTTCCAATGTTTGTGGTCCTCACGGGAAGTGCAAGAGCCAAGCGGGTGGAAAATTCACCTGTGAATGCAACAAAGGATTCACTGGCACCTACTGTCATGAGAGTAAGAGCAAAAAAGAGAATGTGTTTTACTATCCCCCACTCTTACTGGGAAAATATTCCCTCCTTCCCTCCCAGACCCCTTTAGGGTTTCTTCATTTTAACTCAGTGAACCTTGGAACTGCTCTAAGTTTTCATATCCCTCTGGGCGAGGCAGAGTGGAATTTGCTAGGCCTTGGGGAAGGTTCACAGCCATGACCCCTCTGGCCTTGAGTTGTGTGTTGTTGAAAACCTTATGTATACAAGGTCTGAGGGAGTTAATAGTGGGGTTTAACGTGGATCTTAAGGACTCCTGAATTTTTTGTTTTTAATAGTGATAGGTTCATTGTCTTGTGCAGTTTTTTACCCATTTGTCATCTTGCTTATAACCCTTCCTTTCCAAAGGGTATTATTGGAAATGGAAGTAGTACCAAACAGTCTGCAGTAGGATAATGACTCCTAGTAACTGTACTTCTTGTTTGACTTTTTTTTTTTCTTCTCTTTTTTTAATTCTCTTCTTTCTTCCCAACTGTTGCAGATATCAATGACTGTGAAAGCAACCCCTGTAAAAATGGTGGCACTTGCATCGATGGCATCAACTCCTACAAATGTATTTGTAGCGATGGATGGGAAGGAACATATTGTGAAACGAGTAAGTTATCCATGCTTCAGCACACAGAAAGATCTCTTGGGAAAACATAGGGAAGGAAGGGCTGGTACTGTCAAGATGACAGTGACCTATATCAATAAACTGCTTCAAAGGCCACAGAGGACCAGGTCCTCCCACCAAGTCCCAGTCTTTTGTATTGGAACTATGCCCAAGTTACAAAGCTGGACTGGGATTAGGGCCTGGCTCTCTCACTGTTGAGTTTCCTGCTCTATCCTTTGGATAACTCCCAAGAAGAAACCCTTTGCATTAGTAGATGCCACTTTATGGCCTGTCTGCGTATCATACTTGCATTTTGTCAATCTCAGGAACAGGAGAGGAGCTGAGTGCTCTGCTCCCTTGCTCCCTTCCCCTGACTAACAGGGTAGTTTATGTAATAGGCCTTTTCACTGAAACAAGATTACAAACAAAATGAAAACAAATTGGAGGACTAGGGTGAAACAGTCTTCATCTATGTGACAGTGCTTAAAACTTAAAAATACTGACTTAGGCATTTAATCCACAATTGAAACACAGGCCAAAATTAGGGGTGGGTTATGCTCCTTTCAAGCATTGTGTTTGTCAGTTCTGTAAACACTACTGAGCCTGTTTTCTCTCCTTAACATATCCAGATATTAATGACTGCAGTAAAAACCCTTGCCACAATGGAGGAACTTGCCGAGACTTGGTCAACGACTTCTTCTGTGAATGCAAAAATGGGTGGAAAGGAAAAACTTGCCACTCCCGTAAGTTCAGCATTTCCAAAACATAACAGACATGCTCTGATAGGCTGCTTGAACTCATTGCCCTAAGGGAGCACCAGCGTTAAGGACGGTTTGGGTTTTCCACAGGTGACAGCCAGTGCGATGAGGCGACGTGCAACAACGGGGGGACGTGCTATGACGAGGGAGACACTTTCAAGTGCATGTGTCCTGCAGGATGGGAAGGAGCCACTTGTAACATAGGTAAATAGCCTGTACAATCGCCAGGAAGCAGATGCAGCGCTGCAGCTCTGACCTCAGCTGTTCCTCTTGGCTCAGGCTTGACAGCTTTCTAACAACTGAGCGGCAAATGTTGTTTGTGTTACAGCGAGGAACAGCAGCTGCCTGCCAAACCCCTGTCACAACGGTGGTACCTGTGTAGTCAGCGGGGACTCCTTCACTTGTGTCTGCAAGGAGGGCTGGGAAGGACCCACGTGTACCCAGAGTAAGTCAGCTCTGCTTGAACTCTTCCAGAGTGCTGCATGATGAGAACATGAGCTCATCCTGTCGCCCTTGGAGTCAAGATTGAATCCAGAAGGGAAAGCTTGTTTGATGTAGGCTTTAGCATCACCTGAATCTTTGTTTTTAATGACTTTATGTGATACAGCCTTGACCTGGGCATGAGAAAGTTGCAAATGAGCTAAGTGGAGACAGATGTTGTCTTGTTTTCTCCTGCATTCTTTTTCTACAAGCAGCTCTGTCTGCTTCCACTTTTTTCCCCCCATTAGATTCTTTACAAGGATCTCTTCCTGCATACATGTGTTCCACAATGTAGTTAACAAATTTTGTGGTACAAGCCTGGAATCAATTTAGTAGAGAATTTCAGCATATTTTTGTAAAAGTTGAGCTAAGTATAACTTGGGCATTAGGGGAAGTTTGATCATTTTTTACTGCCAGTAGAGCTGTGTTAGCCAAAGTGTACATGTTTAATGCTGTCTGTCTTTGCTTTGCAGACACAAACGACTGCAGTCCTCATCCTTGGTAAGTTTGTTATGTTATCCTTTGCTCTTTTTGTTGCTTTAGAGTTCTGGGTTCCTTTTACCTGTAGCAGTTTTTAATGTCTGTGATAATTCTCCACAGTTACAACAGTGGCACTTGCGTGGATGGAGAGAATTGGTACCGCTGTGAGTGTGCTCCAGGCTTCGCCGGGCCTGACTGCAGGATCAGTGAGTGTTCCGATGGCTCTCTGCCTCAGTTCTTGTCGCGCTTGAATCTTGTTGCAAGACAGTCATCTTAATTGAGTTAAGTAGTAGATCAGATGAGTGATAGGTGCCTTGTGTCATCTCTATCCATACCTGGATCTGCAGCAGATTTGGAGAAGGCAGGAATCACACTAAAAATTAAAGAAATTTAAAGTCATTCAGCTGGAGCTGAAACCTCTTGGTTCAGCCCAGTGGGCAAAATGCCCTTTGGGACAGCCTTCCCTTGTGTTTGTGTGGCCCAGGCTTCTGCTTGAGATGAAAGTGTGCCAGCCAAAAGCCTTGTCAATTAATAATCCACCTCCAAGCCCTGAGGTGATGTATGCGCTTCCCTGTAATTTAATAATAATTACAGGTAGGAGGACACTTATTTTAATAACAGCCATGGAATAGAAGTCTCACACCAGCAATAGAGCTGGGAAGGGTTTTAACATTGCCATCAGTTGAAGAATCTAGTGGGGGACAAAACTGGAGCACATCAGAGGAGAGGAAATGTGTCTGTGTAGGAAGGAATGTGTCCTTGCCCTGGAAAGCTCGAGTAGCCACAGGGGTCAGGTTTTGATCTTTGTTAGTGCCACACAGCAGAAACGTCAAAGGACTTTTCTGAGGTTATACTGCAAGCAGGAATCTATGTCCCAGTAGACACTAGAAAATGAACATAAAGCTCCAGTAGGCAATTCTATTCCATGTTTACTTTTTTCCTGACAAGACAAAACAAAAGGATACTATGGAGTAACTGTTCTGTTTCCTCTCCTTCCCATCACAGACATCAACGAATGCCAGTCCTCGCCCTGTGCCTTTGGAGCCACATGTGTAGATGAAATTAACGGGTACCGCTGCATTTGCCCCCCGGGTCGCAGTGGTCCAGGATGCCAAGAAGGTATTCCAGATGCCAGAGCTGATCCTAGCACTTGTAGCAAGATCTGTATAATTGCACATTGATGGGTTTGTGGTTGTATGGGGTTGGTTTTGGGGTGCACTATCTGTTGTTTTTTTAAGCAAGTATCCTTATTGAAGAAGCAACTTAGTGGGAAGTTTAGATGAACTGTAAAAAGGCATTTGTTTCCTATTTTTAGTTTATAATTCTCTTCAATCTCTCTTCAGTTACAGGCAGGCCTTGCATTACCAGTGTTCGAGTCATGCCAGATGGGACTAAGTGGGACGACGACTGCAATACCTGTCAGTGTCTGAATGGAAAAGTCACCTGTTCTAAGGTACAGCTGTGCTGTGGTTTGGCTTACACCATGTTCTGTCCCCTAGCCAGTGGATTCTCACCAGTACTCATCCTCTCCTAGGTTTGGTGTGGCCCTCGGCCTTGTGTCCTGCATGGCAAGGGCCCCGGCGAGTGCCCCGCTGGCCACGCCTGTGTCCCTGTGCGGGACGACCACTGCTTCACCCACCCGTGTGCCGCCGTGGGGGAATGCTGGCCCTCCAACCAGCAGCCTGTGAGGACCAAGTGCAACTCAGATTCCTACTACCAGGACAACTGTGCCAACATCACCTTCACCTTTAACAAAGAAATGATGGCCCCGGTAAGTAACAGCGGCTTGCTGGGCTGTGGCACACACAGACTCATTCCCAGAGCATGGAATGATGTTTTCCAGAGGGAAAACTGCAGCAAAAGCTGACTCTGCCTCATTAGCAAAGAAAACAAAAAGCAGAGAAGGATTAATATAGCCTTTTAGCCTAAGTGCTTTTGTGACTAGAGTAGAAAAAAAGCTAGGTTGGAGGGAATTCCACCTCCTCTTCCCCTGAGAACTCGTACTTCAGGGCAAAAAAAAAAAAATCCCAAACAAATCTTATATCTGTGTGTTCGTGTGCATATGTATTTAAAAAAGCCAACATCTTTTTTGTATCCTCCAGGGCCTTACCACAGAGCATGTTTGCAGTGAATTGAGGAATCTGAATATTCTGAAGAATGTTTCTGTTGAATATTCCATCTATATTACCTGTGAGCCTTCCCACTTGGCAAATAATGAAATCCATGTTGCTATTGTAAGTATTCCTGGAATATCTTTAAATGTCTTAGTAGTTAATTGCTTGGATATGTGTGCAACACGTGGATTTCATAAAAATATTAATTCCTGGCTTTGTCAGCACTTGTGGTTTAGTTTCCATCCTGATGCCGTTTAAGAACAGGAAAGGAATTCTGGTTACATGTGTGTACCTGAAAGCTGCCATCTGGGGGCAACTGTAATAGGGGGAGTAAAACATTTCTCTGTTACACTCTTGCTTTTGGTTTTTTTTTTGTCTTTTTAAGGATGAGGACAAGAATTCGGAGTCATTAGTGTCTGCCCACAGCAGGCCATTTTGCTTTGATTCTGTTTTGTTATAGATGAACAGTAGCAAGAGCCTTCACTGCCTGTGAAGGTTTATAAATAGCAGGTTCCCCTGTGCATCTGATGTGGTGCTTGGTGTTAATTGTGTGCCTCCTCCTGCAGTCTGCAGAAGACATCGGGGAGGATGAAAACCCCATCAAAGACATCACAGATAAGATCATCGACCTCGTCAGTAAGCGCGACGGGAACAACACCCTCATCGCTGCTGTCGCCGAAGTCAGGGTGCAGCGGCGGCCGGCCAAGAGCAAAACGGGTGAGCTGCTCCTTGGCCCCCAGCTCCTGCAGCACCCCTGCCAAGGGGCAGAGCCTTTCCTCCCTTTGGAGACTTCTAGCAAGTCCCTGTTCATCAGCAACAATGGGGAGGCTTTGCACCCAAGGTCTTTTTATCGCTAAAAACCCTGAAAAAACTTGCCAGAAGTTTGCTAACTGGCAAAAGGGCTGCTACCCTTCCATGCTCCTGGTGGAGAAATAGGGGAAGTAACAAGGCATAAGACCTGAGATTAGTTTTCTCTGAGACATTCCAAAGTGTCCCCCGTGGTCTGCAGCAGGACTAACTGTCTCGTGTCTCTTCCAGATTTCCTGGTGCCCTTGCTGAGCTCGGTGCTGACAGTAGCCTGGATCTGTTGCCTGGTCACTGTGTTTTACTGGTGCATCCGAAAGCGCCGAAAGCAGAGCAGCCACACCCACACAGCCTCTGACGACAACACCACCAACAATGTCAGGGAGCAGCTGAACCAGATCAAAAACCCCATTGAGAAACACGGAGCAAATACTGTCCCCATTAAAGACTACGAAAACAAAAACTCTAAAATCGCCAAAATAAGGACACACAACTCCGAGGTGGAGGAGGATGACATGGACAAGCACCAGCAGAAGGCCCGATTTGCCAAGCAGCCAGCCTACACTTTGGTAGACAGAGATGAAAAGCCCCCCAACAGCACCCCTACAAAACACCCAAACTGGACAAATAAACAGGACAACAGAGACTTGGAAAGTGCACAAAGCCTAAATCGGATGGAGTACATCGTATAGCAGACGGTGGGGTGCTGCCATGCAGGGCCTTTGAGTATCATTATAAAGGCACTCAAGAGCTTGTAGTTCTTAAACTGTTGTGTAATATTTGAGTCTAAGGCTATTATTTACTTAGAATCCCTGTGTTAATTTAAGTTTGGACAAGCTGGCTTACACTGGCAATGATAGTTGCTGTGGTTGGCTGGAATACCAAGTGCTGCATTTCACATCTATGCAAAACTAGTCAAAAGTGCCCTCCTGTAAATTCAGCTGCAGCTGATCCATCACGGAAACGTTCCATAAGGTATTACATAGCCTTATTACTCTTCCTTAGTGTTCATTTTTTTTTCTGCCAGATGTTCCGATTTATACAGTTTCTTTAGAAGAATACATTTTATTTATATTTATTGAATTTGAGTTTTTTGTATATTGGTTTTATGGTGACGTACAACTAGTTCTGTATTTGAAAGTGCCTTTGCAGCTCGGAACCACAGCAACTATCAAAAATAAGTTTATTATTTATTTTTTTATTGTATTTTTGTTGGGGGCGGGTGGGGGGAACTTGTCAGCAGTTGCTGGTAAATGAAGAATTTAAAGAGGAAAATGTGTCAAAAATAGAAGTTTGTATAGATATGTAAATAATTCTTTTTTTATTAATCACTGTGTATATTTGATTTATTAACTTAATAATCAAGAGCCTTAAAATATCATTCCTTTTTATTTATATGTATGTGTTTAGAGTTGAAGGTTTTTGATAGCATTGTAAGCTCGTGGCTTCTCTATTTTGAATTTATTTTCTTGTTACATGTTGCCTATATGCCAAAACTAAGGTGTTCTAAAATAGTTTATTTTTAATAGGATGGGCTTTCATGCCTTGATGCTGGTTTTTGTACAATGTCAAACGTTTGAAACACCTTCCATAGTATCACTTTAAGACTATTTGTAAGTACTGACTGAGGCAGTTTAGAGAATTAGACTAGAAAATTTTTTTTGCTGCTTTAGACTTGAAAACCGAGTGACAGGCAGATAATCTGCTAAGAAGCAGTTTAAGGGAACAAAACTGAGCTATTACTTTATGTAGATGAAATGTGAGTGGTTGCATGTAATTAAAAATATCAAATTAGCGTGTGAAGTTGGAAACACAGCAATCTTATTTTGTAAATTCTAATTATTTTTTTCTCACCATGAATATGTAATACTGAACCACTTGTAGATTTGACTTTTTTTGTAATCTACTGCATTTAGGGAGTATTCTAATAAGCTAGTTGTTGAATACTTGAACAGTAGAATGTCCAGTAAGATCACTGTGTAGGTTTGCCATAGATTACACTGCCCGCCTTAACAAGTGAGGAAATCAAAGTGCTATTACGATGTTTAAGATCAAAAGGCTTATAAACATAGTCATCTCAGTGGTTAACCATTGAGATCATGAAGATACCTTGTATTGTGATATTAGTGTTATATGAAAATGCATCTTTGATGTGTTGTTCCTGGCAATAAATCTTGAAAAGTAATATTTATTAAATTTTTTGTATGAAAACATAAAAGAGCGTGGAGATTATTGAGCTTGGAGGCGCTCCCGGCCAGTCAGTTGTGCAAAAGCAGGGGCAGGTGCTGCTGGAGGTTTCCAGGACCTGCCCCTGCCTTTGGTGGAGTCAGTTTTTGGTTAGATGATCACACGTTCCCCTCTGGCTCCTGGTGGCACTGAGGAGGTTTGAAAGCAGCATGTCCCTTGTTCTCACTGCCTCTTGGCCGATGTCCCTCGGTGTTCTGAGAGGGGTGGTGTGGCTGCACCTGTGCAACGAGTTTACCCTGCACGGGCCAATGAGCTGCCCCCAGATAGGAACCAAATCTAAGTAGCTAGGCAAGATCCAAAGTGCTGACCTGGATGGGAAGGGATCCATAGATGATGCTGATTTCTAATGGGCAAAAAGCGCTTTGTAAAGCATAAAACAAACTCTGAAAGTATTCAACACGATGGCTTTGAATGCTGAACTAATGCTGCCCCTCCCACCTATGGGCAGGGGCTGGCTGGCTCAGGGTCTGCTCTGGTTTTACCATGTTCTGATGAAGCTGCAAAACTGTTCTGCTAAGGGGCTACTGCAAAGCTGAAGGAACAATTACCTGTGTAACAAGTTCATTGAAAAATAGTTAAACCAACCTGCTGCAAGGCTAGGCCTTTGCATCTGTATTTGTTTGTAATAATAAACAGGTATTTTATATACAGATTGCTGCGATATGAATACACTGAACGCTAACAAAACCTGAGAGTGAGAAATACTTTCTTCTGTACTTTTTTTACAGCTGTTAAAAAAAATTGATAAAATCTAATTAGTGTTACTTTTTATTTTAAACTCACTTTAGAAGATTTCCACCGTGGCTACTCTACTTTGGCTGGGTGCTGCTTTTACTCTTCACACACACCACACAGGGCAGGTACTGGAGCCTGTTTAGTTTACTGCCTCCTGAAGGAGAAGTCAACACCATTAGCTTCAGCTGACCACTTCAGTAATTCCTCATCAAACAAATCCACGAGTATTTCCCTTTTTTCCCTGACTTCTAAATCTGCAATAAAGCAAACATGTCATGTCCAAAAAAGCTACTTAATGGAATCTTCCACCTGCCTCCAAAGGGCAAAGCTGGGCTATCCCCTGACTGCTTTCCCGTACTTTTAATGTTGAATTAACCATTTTCCTGCTGTCTACTGTTCACATGGATCTCAAATTCAAGGATACAGAAACTTGAGCCCCTCTTCCAAAGGGCTCAACATACCTCAATTTTTAAGAGTCTGCCTTCTGTTAACCAAAAAATAATTAAAATAGGGCAGTTGCTATGTCTGAGAACATACAGTTGTCAGGCTTCTTGAAAACCTACTGAGGCCATTTCTATTTACAGGCTTAATCATTTAACAATGTGTACGTGTAAGTGACAAAGCTGTTCAGGTCTCTGAAGACTCAGTGAAAACAAAACCTGGGTTCCTCGAGCTTCAAAACATGTCAAAGCCCTGAGCTCAGTGTTCACTTACTTCCAGCCTTTCCTGGGCTCCATGCAGAGGTTTTGCTACTGCAGAGCTCCTCCACACACACCCTGCTTCTCCCCATGGATTTTCCTCACTTCGTCACTATCCCATGGTGTTAGAAAATTAGAATCATGCAAGTTGTACAGGGGGCAGTCAGAAAATTCTACACAACTGCCATTATGGTATTTTTAATTAATCCTCCTATCTCAGTGGTAACTCCAAAACTTACACTTGTGACTGTAACACAAGAACAGTCCCCCAAAGCCCACATCCACCACCAGGCTGGGGGCTGGTCCATGAAGTGGTTTCCGTTGCCATGAAAATAAATAAATAGAAACATGAACTTCAGGGCTTCCCTCTTAGAATACCAAGGCACATTTATTTTTGTGGAAATCATACTTTGCCAGTTCACACTTCTACTACTCAGGGAAAATACATTGTGTTTAGTCAGGAGAAGTTTCCCACTGCTAGTATAAGTTTATTCTTTGGATCCTTCTTCATCTAAGCATTTAAAAATGTGTGCTTCCTGAGCTGCCATTTAAGCATACAAGAAATTAAATTAAATTTCATTGAAATTCAAATGAATTTCATTGAATTCAAATGAAATTGAAATTGAAATTGAAATGAAATGAAATGAAATGAAATGAAATGAAATGAAATGAAATGAAATGGCTTCCTTTAGCACTCTGAGCTTTGCTCTACCCGCAGCTAATTGAACCTGCCAAATCTGGGTTTGGTTCAGCCTGGCTGAACACGGCCACATCAAAGCCCTGCACCTCCGCATGGAAAGGGCCCATCTTACGTACAGGTACCTGGGAAAGGTGCTGATGGTGCAGGTTACATCAGCCTTCACACCAATACATTCCTGTCACTGGGAATGCCACCCTTGGGAACGGCTCCCTCCGCAGTGCTGACAGGAGCCCAGGGCAGCTGGGAGCGCTGAGACCTGAAGCCCCTCAGGCCAGGGGAATGTGACCCAGGCTGGGGCCCAAAAGTGTGGATGCATCTCCAGCCGTGCCCTGGTGAAACCATTTTGCCTTGCACAGACACACCTCCTGTTCTCACACCAGCTGACACCTGCACAGCAAGAGTTAATGTTATTAATCAGCTCCCTGCCAAGCTGAAATGTATGGGGTTATGCTCCCTGCTGCTCCTTGAAGACTGCCTGCTTCTGCTCCTTATCTGCCAGCCCTCGGGCAGGATCCAGCCCTGCCTCCCAGCTATCCCGGGTCCAGGGTGCTGCCCTGCCATCTGTGGAGTCACAAGGCAGAGCCTTCATGGCTTTTAGGAGCGCCTGCCAAGATGAGAAGTTCTGACAAGGGAAGTACCAAATTCAGCCTTTTCCTCCCCAGAAGATGGAAGTGATTGCGTAACCTCCCTATCCCCTTCTAACGGAAGCAAGAATATTTGAGCTTTATTTAAGAATTTTTTGGCTTCCTCTTTTTTCAGCATTGACTTCAAGGGCCATGGTGGTTACTGTTTGCCACTGCCCACTGAGCTTGCTTGCCAAGGTCAGTGATTTTTCCCAATAGAGGGAAAACCCAGTGAAAAAGCCGTGCAAGGATGAGCTGCAGTTTCTGCGGGGGGGGGAGGAGGAGGAGAGGGGTGCAGGCTCTGGATGGTTCAGCAGTGCTTCCCTGGCACTGGGGCAGCAGCAGAACCATGCGGGATCAGATGGCGTCAGACTGGAGTCCCAGCCCAGATCTGCCAGTGAGTGCCTTCTGTGATGTGCAAATTGTTTCAACCGGTTTCCCTACAGGGTGGAGAAATAAATCTCTATTCCTTTCATTCTAGCACTATGAGATCATATTAATATTAAAAAGGGGCATGCCCAGCTCTAGAATTAGAGCTCAAGATACTTTTCTTTAAAGATCTGATGCATAAATAAAAAGATAATTATTATGCCAGCAAGTAAGGCAGTTATGGAGCTAGAGTACCAATTCCTACTGCTGTACTAAAAGATTTAACTTGGACAGAATGGGAGCAAATCACTGAGACTGTCCTTTACAAAAGGCGCACTGTCGGCTCTCACAGGAACAGATTCCCAGATCTGGAACAATTTAAGTGGACAGTAAGGAAGGTAGGACAGTTGCGGCTAATTTCCTGAACAAATTCCAGGTTACAGCTGAAATGCCTTGTGACACTTCAACAACTATCAGGATTTCTCAGCATAAGGCAACACCAAACAACCAAAAAGTCCCGATCTAAAAATGTCACCTAATTGCCACCGTGGAAAGGACGAGGTCATGCGCTACCAGGCCCGATTTTAATTATCTGGGAGAAACAGGTGGACGAAAGGACTAGTGTGCGTTGAGGAAAGAATTTGCTGCTCCTTAACCAGTTTGCTTTACCTTGGAAGCAGCTATTCCCTCAGTGCTGCCCCAGCTGTCAGAATAAGCACTTCCAGCTCCCTCCAGGTTCAGCTGGAGCGCTTTGATATCCTCTGATGAAAGGCTCCGTGCGCGGCCGTTCCCTCAGCCCACATCTTCTCCTTCACCCGGGTTACTGCCAGCCAGTTTATGTTTATTAAAGGAGAAAAAAGCACAAAGCAAAGAAGTGAGGAGTGCCTTTTATTAAAGCTAATTTCTGAGGCCAACCCACACTTCCCACTGCTGCCAAAAAGGCTCAGAGTTATTGTCTCTGTTTGCTGCAGCCTGTTTGAATAGAGAATCTTTCCCTGGGTACTGATAAAGCCAAGGAGATACCTACTCCTAGCATGCAATCTGGGAGAGTCTATACTTCACATCTTTCTTATTCCAATTGCAAACAGAAAAATATTTTCCCCATTTTTTTTTCTTTAGGAAGAAACCATTTTCTCGTCAAAAGCCAATGAGATGATGGTGTAAAATGCTAATTAGAACTCATCCAATGCAATCCACATGCTGGGCAGTGAGAGGGAAGGAAGTTCACACTGACCAAAGAAACGCCTTCAGAAGCTACTTAACACCTCACCTGGTCAAAACCTTCTGTAGGAAGGGAGGCCTGGGTGCTCACCTGGCAGGTAACGCCAGAACCAGCACAAAGCTTAGTACCCACAAGATCTTGGGACACTTAAAACCTTCCTACCGACCAACACGGGGCAAGGGAGATTTCACATGAGCTGCTTCCTCTTTATAAATGATTATGTAAAAGGCTGGTCTAGCTTTTGATACATGTTTAACCATAGAAGTCCACTAAACAAATATTTTTAACTGCTTTGATGTAAAGAATAATGGAAATGATCATCTGCACGCATTAGAAAGGGTTTCACTAGGAAACAACTGTTTCGTTATCAGCAAAAGCACAGACCAAATGAACCAGATGATTCATTAAAAACAATAACCCACCAAAGCTGGCTGGTTTAGGATAAAAAATGGACCAAAGATACTGTTTCTGTGCTTCAATGGCAGCTTCAGAAGAGAACAGATATTAAGTATTCCTTACTTTTACAGAAAGGTATGCTAGTGCTGCTCAGAAGCAATTAGGTAAAAAGAAAGCCAAGACTTGCAAACTGCTGATTTTACTCCAGCTCAGTTTCCAGTTCCCTTTTTTCCCTCTAAACCTGATTTAGGAAATCAGGTTTGTGGTTCTAGAGCATGCCAGACCACACCTGTGCCAGTCCTCTGGGTGCAGGGGGATGGGCGATAAAGAAAAAAGCAAAGTCTGAGAAGATGACCTGGGCTCAAAGCAGAGAGAGGAGAGAGACACGGACACAGCCTGGGTGTCCCAGCACCCCCAAAGCTCCACCAGGTTTGCAAAAGACTAGCTGGTATAAAAGTCCTGCTGCACAGACAAAAGAAAGCACAGTTTTGAGCAGCAACACTTTCTAAAATCCAGAAATGACTGTGAATTCAAAGCCTTTTCCCTAAATAGCTGCGTTTCTGAGAGGATCCAAGACATAACTTTTGATAGTAACGAAGCTCAAAAATACACAGCTCCCAAAGAGCCTAGAAATTATCAAGACAGCAAGGACAAAAGGAATGATGCCACTGTGGACTTGTGAGAAAGCCCAGCTGTCTGTTCTGGCTCTCCAGCCTCTAACACCCTCAACCACCCTTACATCTCTCACAGTTGCATGACCACTGCTTTGAACAGGAGACGTTCCCAGGCATCAGAGAAAAGATAAAAAGAGCATTTTAACTAATGTAACAAAATATCCTAAAGGAAAAATCAAGTGTTCTTAGCTACACAGACAATGGTTTAACCTACCTAAGCCCTCTCTAAATGTATGACCTTCATTTGAAAGGGTGCAGGCAGGTATGTTATTCAGTCAAGATTAAAACTAAATTGTAATTATAAGGTTAATATATATATATATATATACACATATATATAATATACACATAATAATAGTGATGATAAAAACTGGTGTGATAAAAACTATATGTGGTTGCCCTCTGGTTTCCGATACTTGAATTATCTATGCTAAGACTTTAATATAAACTATCAAATTATTCTAACTACTGTCATTTTTCTGATAAATGCTTAATTAAATATCCCTATACCTCTTTCAAGTCCCTCAAAGAAGGTGCTTTTTACTCCCTTCCTGGCCCAGTATCTCCAGTGCATAAAAAAGACAACAGCAAACATACCTCAGGCTCTTCTTCCTCCAAACCAGGTTATTTGCAGCCTTGGTTTTGCTGGTACTGGGAAAGACCTTTTAGCAGAGCCTGGAGCTGGGTAAGGATTTGCAACCTGACTGCAAAGCACTGAGAAACATCACCCAAAGAGCTGAAAGAAAAAAGAGAACATGTCCTCCAGACACATGCAGAATCTTCTTCATTTGCAGCAAGAGCAGAAATCACTTCCAGCAGGAGGAAGCTGTACAATCAGCAGTGTCCTGCTATCAGCTGCAGAGCTGCTAACTCTCATCAGGACCTGGGTTACACCACCAACTCTAATGCTCCTGGATGTGAATCATCTCCTTAACGTCAATGAGGAGATCCACAGTCATAAGTCAATGTCACTGAGATTTTTCTAAATTACTTCACACAAAATCACAGAGCACAGAATATGTTGTGCTGGAAGGGACTCCCAAGGATCATCAAAGCCCAGCTCCTGGCCCTGCACAGGACACCCCAACAATCCCACCTGTGCATGGGAGCGTTGCTCAAATGCTTCCTGAGCTCTGCCAGGCTTGGTGCAGTGACCACTTCTCTGGGGAGCCTGCTCAGTGCCCAACCACGTTCTGGGTGGAAAACCTCTTCCTGATATCCAAGCTAAACCTGCCCTCACGCAACTTCAGGCCATTCCCTCAGGTGCTGTCACTGTCACCACACAGATCAGTGCCTGCCCCTCCTGTTCCCCTCACCAGGAAGCTGCAGCTGCAATGAGGTATCCCCTCAGTCTCCTCTTCTCCAGGCTGAACAGCCCAGTGCTGCTCCTCACAGGGCTTCTCCTCAAGGCCTTCACCATCCTCGTGCATTCCTCTGGATGTTCTCAAACACCTCTGTATCTTTTTGACACTCCAGTGCCCACAGCTGTCCCCAGCCCTCAAGGCCAGAGCAGAGTGGGACAGTCCCCTCCTGGGCCTGCTGCATGCCAAGGACATGGCTGGCCCTCCTGGCTGCTGGGGCACTGCTGGCTCAGGGGCTGTGGTCACACTGAGCTTGAGAATGATGAAAGAAAATGGTTCATACATTTATTCTACACATTTAAAAAAGATAAGCATGAAATAAAAAAGGTACATTTCCTTAGTTCAGTAGCATTTAAATTTAAGAATCAGTATGAACAAGCACTGTGAAATTAAAATTTATCTTAAAATAAGATTTAACTCTGGTATTCATTCCACATTAAAACCAGTGTGTTGCCCTTGCACACAAGCAAGGTCTGATTTTGAAACATGTATTCATGAAGATGTGTATATATGTTTATATGTGAACTTCACCCAAGAACAATGTTTGCACATCCAGGTGTAAATATATAAATCTAAATATATAAAAGAAACCTTCTTTTTTCCCCAAGACTGAATGCATGATGACTTGTATCCACAACAGGCGCTAGAATTAAATATTCGTATCAAAATGACACAAGCAGAAACTATAGTTATTTTGAAACTTCTCTGAAAAAGTGGGCCTCAAATCATCAGCTATTTATCCTGGTTAAAGAGTTATTTGAAATAAACTTAATTTGCTTTATTGCTGTAAATATCATGTGAGTAAACCAGGAACTTTCTAATATAGAGAAATGGTTGATTTTTTACTAAAATAAACTACACGCTCAGAAACAAGCAAGATACCAAACAACTGCAGCTGCTAACAGATCACACAAGGAGTTTTAACTTTTGCTGTCAGCAGCTGATATGACTTTTTAATAGCACTGAATATGTATAAATCTAAAATTTTGATAGCAAATATTATTTTATAAGAGATTCTTCTTTCTATAAATATGATGCTGACTTGTGCAATAATCATGACTAATTCCTAAAGACTTAAAAGGATTACCTTTATTACAGTGCCAAGTGACTAAGATCCTTAGTTAACTAAATTTTCTTATTGTGTTCTCTAATTTTGATTTTTCATTTTTATTATTTTCCATCATTTTGAACGGCTTCCTGCCCTTTGCTTAGGCACAATCTTTGCTGATCACCCATGCTATCAAGGCACTATTTCAGATTTTGACTTCTTAAGCCTTCGCAGTTTTAACTTCCCAAGACCATTTTCCACTCCTTTTTTTCTTTTTTGGGAAAGCTTCTCTGAAGACACGGGGTGCAGTTCTAGACATGATGTTGGCACTGCAGGCAGCTCTTCAGGGGCTGTGCTTGGCTCATTTTGGCTTGTCTGCACTCCACTGCTGCTCACAAAAAGAGAGCAGGAGGGGTTTTTTCTCAAAGTCAATGACTTCTTGTCAACCACAGTCTTTGTCATGTCTTGCTTTGAAAACAACCTGGAATTAAGAGGTGTCACCTCTTCCAGGAATGGACCCAAACAATTATCATCACACTTACTCATTTCTGTATTGATAGAAGTTAAAGGAGTCCCTTCAGAGGACACTTTTGTGAAGTACTCCAACTTTTCCTCTGAACCACAGGAGTCGAGCTGAGCCTGGGTTCTGGTCACTCTCTGACTTTGTTTAGGAGCCGGCAGCGCTGACTCAGAGCTGCAAGGAGAGCTCTCACTTAGCAGACTCGCCTCTGACCACTCCAGAGAGTGAGGTTTGTGCTGGCTGTGAACCTCTCCTGGCTCTCTCTGATGAACATGATTTCTGTGCTCTAGCACAGGAAGCCCCAAGCTGCTCTCAGCTGTGTTTGTGCAGTCCTTCAGCAGGCCTGGGCTCCTACGTTTCACAGCAGACTGGGCACTGAGAGAAGTCTCACAGGCGCTCTTTCTGTTCTCTGTCTGCGAGTCTGCCCAGCCAAGATACACTTTCTTGGAGTCCTTGCTGATTTGAGGTTTGCTTGCACTACTTCTCCTTGGTTTTGTCCTCTTCACACTGCAATAAAAAGGAATTTTGGTTTTTAAATTAAAAAAGAACCTTTACTGACTCCATTTACTGTTTTTCCAACTCTAAAACACCACTTGGGCCACCCAATTTCTGAACATGGAAAAAATCCCTGTGTATCATCTTGACAAGCAGCAATGTTTGTCTAGTGTGGATAATATCAAGCACTATCCATCTGATTTTCCACTGCGCTAGGGGAGAGCCCTATTTATTAAGGACTAAGCTACGAAGGAGTGAGTTCACACTCTTTTCCAAGAGGCAGAACTGGATTCATTACAGATGTTAAAGGTCAACAGAGCAGAAGTATATTGAATTCCTTTCTGAACTGGCTAGATAAAATAGCATTTCCTAAGTGCCTAAATGACTGCAAACCATTCCCATACAGCCACATGTATAATGCATATCTACAGGACAGAGAGGGCAGGCAGGAGAGGCAGTGAGTGCGCCTCTGTGAGAGCTCCTAATCTCTATTTTAGACTGTTCCTCTGGAATTTTTCCCAGGACATTTCAAAGCATTGCTTTAAAGTTAACCACTACTCATCTAGTATCAAGCCCATTCATCTGGCAAGGACTTAGGTAATGCAAGTAGATGATATTCTGAAAGGAATTACACAGGAAAACGGGATCACAAGGGACCTGACGGAGTGTCAGTACACAAACTCTCCTCAGCAGTGTTACCTCTGGATCTGGATTTCACACAGCCCATAAGATGAACTTTATGCCTCAGTCCTGAAGCTGCATTTTGAGTGTAAAGATGTTGCTAGAGATGGCCCCAAGCTGAGACCCTGTTTTGCTGCCCTGCTGCTGCCCAGCAGTTCCCAGGACATTGCATCTAACTCCTGTCAAAGAGGGCTCATCCAAAACAGGTAGAGCTGGCATACCTCCAAAGCTAATCTCATTGCTAAAGACAACACAGATGAGACAACAGTGGTAAAAAGAAAAGTTGCCAGGGTTCACAGCAAATCCCTGATTTCGCAGGTGATTTGGGGCTGCTGGCATCTCGCACAAGTTGGGATGGAGTTCTGGTACCACATGGAGCAGTGACAAGTTCAGCTGATCCTCACCATTTACTCCACCAGGGATACTCTTTAATTGTGACTATTGATCCAGAGTCTCAAAATGAACAACAAAAAAATATTTGTGAAGTGTTTTTCACTCGATTCAAGCATCATATATTTATTTTGGCTCAGAGCTTCATTCAAGGAAAAACAGCCTGTTTTGACTCAGCCTAGTGCTACGTGTGACATCTATGTGGGTTGTAATAGCTTTCTCCATGCTGTAAAAAACAACAATCATTTTATGTGCTTATCCACACTACAGTAGTAATCTTTCAGTAATTTAAAACAATCTTTTGCAAAGTAGTTTATATTATTTAAAATTTTATATTATTTAAAATTTTAATTTCATAAGCTAGATTCTACCAAACCAAATTTTACCAATTATAAATTCAAAAGCTTATAAAGAATAGTGGCATACATTTTTCTCAGGACGTCTTGCTTTATTTGTTCACTCAGCCTAATCTTAAGCTTCTTGTTCTCAGCAGATTCAGTAAAATACTCAGACGTCCCATTGGAAAGTTCTTCTTTCTGCTCCAAAAGAAAATACAGGTTTAAAGCATGACACATCAAACTATGATTATTCAACAGAAAGCTCCATTTCTAATGCTAAGATTTACAGCTGTTCTTTATTATTTTGATCTGAGCAGTCTAAAAGAAACAATTATTTTTAATCTTTTAATATTTGGGAGTCTAGTCAGTTCCCTCCCCTTGACTCCCAAGCAACATATTTTGTATGCTAAAATACACCGCAAACAAACAGGACTGCAATGTAAAGGATGTAGCTTTCCAAACCATCGCAGGAAACTGTTGGCAAATATTTGACATCTTTGTGGCTCAAACTGTGACAAATGCCAGGAATCTCTCTTGCAGACAGGAGCACGCTTGTCAGTTTTTTTTCTGAAGAGACTGACTGGCGCAGTGGTCTATACACTTATTCTCAGAGGAATTCCCATAATTTTCCATACTTACAAAAAAACATACACAGCGTTATTTGCTCATTGAACAAGGCAAGGGTTAAAACTTTTAATTCTAACATTTAAACGCTTGCAGCTTGTAGTGGTTGGCTACTACAGGACAACAGGGAATTCTTTCTGGTCTCAGCTAACAGCAGCACCATCCTTTTATATAATATGAGGTTGGGGCGAGCGGGAGGGAAGGAAAATGCTCTTTTTCTTCAAGCTGTGAGCACTTCCCTTCACAATGAAACAATCTCAATCAGAGAAGGGACGTTTGCTGATTTCACCATTAACTACCACACACCAAAAAAGTATTATGTCTGAGGCTACAGGGGAGAGGAAAAAGAAGTGGTGAAGTCAAGAGGAGAAGAGGCTTTGTGCATCTCCTTGTCTTTGAGAGCACTTTTCTCCCTCAGCCTCCACGATGCAGCCTCTGGCAGGGCTCCCCAAACACAGGGGAGTTCCAGCCCATTCCTTGGTGAGGCACTGGAACCAGGTGGTGTGGAAGAACTGAGGGACACAGAGACAGCCAGCAGAGGCACAAGGCCACAGCCTGTACATGACCCCTGCCTGGAACACCCCTTGGGAACCTGTCACTTAGGGGAGATTAAGCCCTGCTCATTTTTATTTCTGTTTTAGAGGAGAGGGCGGGGGGGACCTCCATGCTCTTTCCAGAAGAAATAGCCAGTGAAAACAGCTTCTTATTTTGCAAGCAGAAGGAGGGTAGTCAGGCAAAGAAGTAAAGCCATTTTGGCACTTAAAAAGGCTACAGCTGTTCTGCGCCTTCCTTTCAGAGACAAGTTACACAAATGTGCACATTGAGCCAGGCATGAAGTTCTGTCCACTCATGGTGCAATGAGTGTGTTTACAGCAGGCAGAAAACACACGGAGCATACACGCAATGTGATCCCAGCCTCAGAAATCAAGCTTAACTAGTTTAATCTGAGGGATTAATTGCTGCTTCTATTCTTGCTGGAGGTAGATTCCCCTAATTTGACTAAATATATTTTCATACTTTGTAAGCTATTAAAGAAAGAAATACTACCAAGATACTCGAGCCTTATGCTTATTTTAAGAGAAGGCAGAGACTGCAAAGTCTGTAGAAACTATTTTGATTTCCAGTAACAGCCACACAACTTGGAGGCAGAAGGGTCTTGCACAATCACCCTGCATCAAAGCAGCTGGAGAGCACTCGTACTTGGCCAGAGAGCCGGAGCCCATCTGAGTTCCTGCTGGGTAGAAAGGGGGAAGGTTAATTCTGTTAAATCTTCTTCAGCCCCCAGCGTGCCAGCCAGACCAGGATCAGCAGCCCGCTCAGGCAACCCTTGTCACTGCGGTAAGCAACGCATGGAAAGGAGCCCTTGGTACAAAATCCAGGGGAGGACTCAGGATAGCTCCTGCCCCACATACTCCCTACTGCAGATAAGGAACAAGCCCCAGCTCTGACTTGCCTCTGACTCTGGACCCTGCGGGACTGGGTCCTGCCAGGCTGTGAGGAGCAGACCCTGCAGAGAGGCCAGGATGACAAAATCACAGCATTTGTGAGTTGAGTCAGGCTGGAGCTAATGGCCCCAAGTTGCAGGGCTAACACATTCCCTCACTGAGCTGTCATCGACATTTTGTTTTGCTTTCAAATAACTTATCACAGAAAGCAGTGACAGAAAGGGTTAAGGCATCAAAAAAAGTAAAAATCAAAATGATTTATATGTGAAACACTTCTGAACATGCCCTCTAAGTACAGTAGATTTTCCCCTCAGAACCACACCCTGTAAGTGCTGTATTTTGAGAGCTGAACAATTAACATAAGGCATATGAGTCAGGCTCTGAAAGACTCTGTGGGAACCAGAGAGCCTTTTGCTATTAGTAGTGATGTAAACTCCCTAAGGCTGGAATAAGTCCACAATAGAAGGCAGAGGGAGTCATAAATAACAACAGTGGGCACTCCATATACTACTAAGACACACAGCCATCATTGGTGATACTTCCTTTATTTTCTTTATTAGACTTAATAATTTTAGTTAATTAAAAAAAAATAAAACACACTGTCTGTTTTGGGAATACTATTTATTTCCTATGGGAACTTCAGGACCTGCTAAAGAAAGAAAAAAAGCTAATCTGCTCTCATCCTGTCTAGTAATCCCAGGTTCCTTTTAGGCAGTGAAATAATTAAAGAAAAATATTCCAGGCATAAAAGGGAGGACAGCAGAAGCAGACATCATATAAACAATGACACCATGACAGAGAAAAACGTCAAAGCACCGCCAGACTTGCGACTCAACTCTGAAAGAGCTGCAGGGAGTGGGATTGCTGCTAACAAATTAAAACCACATTTCTTGGCAAATTGTTAAAGACAGACATATTTACATTTGTATAGAGACTGGGTGGGCACAAAAGATTGAAATGCTTCTCTAGCCCTTGAACTGCCAAGTTCTATTAGAAATATGTGCTGTTAAAATCCCAGGGTAAGCTCAGTCCTCTTTGTCACTAAAACTGCAGAGAAGGGCCCGCAGGAGTGAAGCTTGCAAAGTCTTACCAGCCTACCTGCCTATGACACTGGCCTCCCCAAACCCGAATTCAAGGTCATTAATACTTATCCAAAGAGATGTTTGAGGGAAGAAAAATCTCTATCAAAACCCACAGAGAGACATCAGGCACACTGCTAGGCACAGAACATACTTCCTGTAAGGTCTATCAAATTGAAAATTCTCTTTTTTTTTTGGCTATCTTACTCCACTTACTACACACTCAAGCTGAAAAAGAAACCCTTTAGAACTGTATAATTCACTGCCATCTCCAGCTCTCTCCAAGACTGCTGAATTAAGCAGTACAGCACTAAATATCTGTTCAAGAACTACCCACAGATAGGCACTAGCAAGGGATCCTTACCCTGAAGAGGAACTCATTACCCTGAAGCAGAGTGAAAGCTCTGTCCTTTCCAGCATGACAATATACTCATACAAATACTCTTTTCTTTTTTTTTTCTTCCAGTCTAATACTGGGTTGAAAGAAAATCTTCAAAGTGAACACTGCTGCCCCCCTTTCCTGCCTCTCTGGTGTCATGCTTGCTAGTTGTCTCTCACTCTTCTCAGTGCCACAAGCTTATGTACCAATAAAATAAGACTAAGAGATAATTAAATTTCATGTCTGGTTCCCAACCTCATAATACAAAACACCGTTTTTAAAATGCATTTATCAATGGGGCTCATCAAAAATACTTAACAGAATACATCAGCGGGTTCAAGAAATCAATTTTCATATCATGGTGGCAAAAGGGAGGGGACTATAAAGATAGTAATATAGGCAAAGCTATGAACTAAAGTATTATCCCAGGTTCATACAATAAAACTAAAATTAGTGAAATGAGTAAGACAGAAACACTTATTTAGGGGAGCTTTATGTAAGCTTGCAATTGGATGATTTCCCTCAGTGCCATTCTAAGCTGTATCATGAGCTCAACCATCAAAGATAACCTTTGGGTTTCAGAGGTGTCCTGACAGACGACGGACAGATCAGAAAGGTCAGACGGGACTCCTTCCAATCTGATAAACAAAAAGGGCTCCTTACAGCAAGTGAGGAGGCTTCTGAGGGAAGGACGAATCAGACATTACAATCTAACTGATAAAAAAGTGACAGAGACAGGACTTTGGGTCTCGTCTCCTGCCCTCTCCCAGCCCACATGAAGGAAAAGCTTCCCACAGTTTCAAGATGCAAATTTTTTTGCATTTCCAATGTAGTGATGCATCAGTCCTGGCAGTTCTACTTATGAACTCCAACCACATCATAAAACACTTGCAGAAGTTTTCCAAGCACAGAAATGGATATTATTCTCAACCTGAAATACAGTTCCTTGATCGGATTTGTGGAATATTGCTCTACATTTTAAAGTTGACTGTCCTGCTGTAAAAGTCAGTAAATTCCAGTAAAAAACCATTAAAGTTACACTGGAATACTGGTGTTGCCTTTGAAATAAGTATTTTTAAGGAATGCTGGTGGTTTTCAAAAACACTCCAATTTCAATCTTGAAAAGAATGTAACAACCAAAGCAAACTGCATCTGTCCAGGGGGAGCAGAACTGTTCAACCTTCCCATGACCTAGAACAGAGGCAAAATCAAACTCCTGGATCAGCACAGTCTTCATCATCTACCACCAAAATTCCTTTGAATGTGACACCACAGATTTTCAGTTCTGCTCCTCAGGAGACCCTATGGTCTGTACTATTTAGTCCAAGCATTGGCCCAGCCTGTTACAAGCCCCTGTGATACACATTCCACTTTCTCAAAACACAAGGTGTGAACCCAAGTTTCCCACTCAATACATAAGTCCTGGTAATTACAAACATTCCAAAGGTCCCCCAGGCATCACCAGATTAGCTTAAAGCATATGACTTCTATGAGGAAAATGCCTTTTCCTTTTGAAGTATTTGGTTCAGATTTTAACTGTATTTCACACATAGGAGGAATCCCAGACTGTTCTGAGTGTAAGAAATTCAGAGCTCTCTAGATCTGAATTTGAACACCCTCTAAAGAAGAGAAAATAGAAGAATTCCTGCTGTAAATGGCAGAGAACAAATGAAATGTGATTCTTCCCCTAACTCAGAGCTGCAGGGGAGCCTTTTTAGAAATTCAGACCTACGTGTAACACAGGGAGCAAATACCCCATCACACTTTCTAAAGGCACAGAAGTGCTCCCAAAACAACCAATTTATTTACTCACTGAGCAGCACATGACGCAGGCTGTGTGCATTTGCTTGAAGGCAAGAACTGCTAAAATTAATGTTAAGTAATTGAGCTATTAATCATTCTGATTTTATAGACTGATGCTTCAAGACTCAGATTCTATCTTCAGAGAAAGTGTCCACTGATAAGAAATGGAGGAGTAGACAACAGCTTTTCAACCAAAATAACTTCTCTTAATGACACTAAAGAAAAATCTAAAGCATATTGACAGAATTTTTACCTTTTTAAAGGAAACCAATGTCTTATAAGCATGCATCTTCAGCCAGCCATTTCCATCAATTTTTAGGTTCCTGACTCCAGTAATTATCAAAGAGGACATGCATGCTAGACACACATTTCATACTTGAAAGATATTATTACAAAATAAGGGAATAGAAATCAAGAGAGAATATCTGGGACAGGCCCTCCTGTAATCCTATACTACAGCTTTTCACAGCCTGGCATGAGGATCCTCTGTGTGCCTACCAGACCTCACTGGGTATGGGGTCAGCCAGTGCAGATGTCCCTCAGCATCACCCACCAGCAACACTGAAGCAAACTTTGCACTTGCCCTTCCAGACACAGCATGGGTTATGTGACATAAGAGAATACTGCCTGGAGCACATGATGTATACAGTGTGATTCAGATACCCAACACTTGGATACTTACAGGAAAAAAATACATCCATTTTCTGCTCTTTTGTTGTTTTTATGCAATTACAATATGCAGTAACACCTGGAGGAGACATTGTAAAGAATAACTAATACTCTTGATCTCACCGGTTACACAAAACCAAAATATGTAAAACAAGAATAGCACAGCTCAGGAAATAAGTACTGTTCAACAATTTAATGTTTTAGCTTGGTTTCCAAAACCAACACCAGTACCACCACCCTGAAAACCCCCAAGACCTCTGAGCCCACACTGGGGATCTGTTCCTCCAAATAATTTCAAATAATTACAAATTGTTCAAAAATCCTGCCGTGAACTTCACCATCATACACTTCACTTTCCTGTTCAGTCAAGCTATGAACTTGCTATTAGTTCTAAGAGATTTCTGCTAAAGACTGAGGAACAGATTGCTCCTTAAAACAATTCTAAAAAATCCTGTCAAATATTCTTTGCCCAACAGGAATATCAAGAATTACTATCAAAACCTTAAGTAAGTTAAACCTTTTTTAGATCCTAGAGCCACCAAAATCTCGCACATGCACCACAGCTAAATAAAATCTTTAGCTCCCTGCAGCTTTAAGATGATTCCTGCCAGCCTTCCCCCTGCCCCTCTGCCAGGGGTGCCCGTCCTCTCCAAGCCTGCAGAGAGGAAAGAGCAGAGAATCAGGTCAAATCCACATGAACCACCAGCATAAGCTGTGACAGCAACAGTGAGAGGGGAGAGGAAAATGAGGGAGGTGAAAGGATGATGACAGATGATAATATCTTAAATAACCACAAGGCTTTGACAAATGGGATCTTGTGAACGCTGCTAAGTAGTGAGATTTAAATCAACTGGAGCACTCATATAAAAAGCAACTAACAAAATGAGTAAAAGATTACTCAATTTGTCCCTACTTTTTGAGGATTGCTTCATATGGAAATCGTTTTACAACCTTAATAATTTATACTGCAGCTACAGGACCATCTATATTTCTGCTCTGCTTCACCTGATTTTGCACAATGAGGTACACTTTTATTGAAGATGTATTCCACCTACTTGTTGTCTTTAAGGCAATAAATTATTACTTTTTATTTCATTCCATACATACTCTAATTATTCTGTCTACTTTTCAGCTAAATAATGCCACAGAACAAAGTTTTCCAATCAATTCCTTGCAGCAATATCTTGGCCTTTTTCCAGCTATCACACAGTTAATTCACTCAGCAGTTTGCATGAGCACAGCAATCGCTCTTTTCAGTAAAAATACTGTGCATTTATCAACAGATGATTTTCATTTACAGCCCTAGTGCCTCTCTACCCAGCTCTGGGAGGTCTCTCTGAAATTCTCCAAAGCCTTCTCTGGTCTTGACTAATTGAAATAATTGTGTCAGTTTTCATTTCATCATTTGTCCACTTCTCTGGATAGTTAATGCAGCAGACAGCTGTGAGACGTTTGCCATGCAGAAAATAAATCAGTTTGTAAGCTAAGAGAAGAAACTGCGACAAGTTCAGACAAATCTCACTGAGGCAATTCCCAGCATTGCTGCTCTCAGGTCTCCTCCCTCCCCTTCTGCAGGAGGTTCCTGCCCCACTCAGAGCTGGCAGAAGGGAGCACACACACATGCCCCAGCTGCTCCCACCCAGGGAAGCTCGGTGTGCACGAATCCAGACTGTGATACCCAGAAAGATGAGATGCAGGCACACAGCCCTTCTGGCAAGCACTGCTGCAGGAGTGGGGATATCCAAGGAGAAGAGGCAGACAGCTGGGACAAAAGGGAATACTGTAAAGCTGCTGTAGCTTTCTTTTTTTACTGAGGCAAAGACTTCAGGATCATTCCTCTGAGATGCAGTTTCTCAGAGACAGCAGCCTAATTGAAGACTGAAGCTAATTGAAAGCTACACCAACAATGAAAGGGAAGTCTCACCCTTACCCAAGATGTGGTCCTGCCAAGGATCAACAACGAAGGGATCTGGCTGAAAGTGAACCATGCAAACCACAAAAATCCAAACCAAAAAATCCTTGTTTTCAGAGAGATTATTGAATGACCCCAGCACTGACAAATACTGAAGACAAGAATGCCCAGGGAAGAGAAGGCCGAGCACAGAACAGGAAGGATGAGTAAAAAAAAAAGTGACAGAAGCTTGAGGTGTCAAAAGTGAAAACTCACCCAAGCAATTCTTTGCCTGTTCCACTAATGTGGTATTTGGATAAAGTTCATTAGTCTGCAGCTTCCCCTCTCTACCTTTTTGAAAGAAGTAGTGAACCCTGATCATATTTATCAACTACAGCTTAATGTTCTTCTCCTGCTTACTATAGTAACTGAAAATAATTCAGCACGTTATCTAAAACCCCAGAAAACTAGATTTTATAAAATTCAAGAAGGACAGTGACATAAAAAAGTGAGAAACAAGACAAATATTAAGAAATGTAGCATCAACGTGTTGGGGATGTTCCTTTCAAACCCAGGTAACTTTCAGCTGCTACCTAAAGATGCTTTGGCTCCATTCATCCAAATCCTGGCTGCGTGCTCCTGCAACATTTTTTTGCATCACAATTGGCAAGTGTGTGGGTACAGGATGAGTTTAGTGAACTGACATGATGGAAAACTAATCCTCCGACGAAAAACAGAGAAACTTCACAAATAAATCATTTTCTGCTAGATCGAGTCAATGAATTAATTCATTCTCAGCTGAAGAATCACTTGGTCCATTGTACCCAGAAAGGAAAGGAATATGTGGCTGGATGTAAAGGGGATGTGGAGTGACCTTTTCAGTAGCAGTCCACCAGCACAGCAGCTTCACTGTAATATTTTATACACATATATAGATATACACACATCAAGATTTGTACTTACAGTGTGAATTGTGCAATTCTATTTCACAGCATTTCCTTCTTCCCCTACCCAATCTGATATCACTTAACAATAAGTCTTTAAAGCATTTAAGATAACTAAATTCCACACAGAGTCTTGTACTAATCTTTACAAATTGCTGCTATCTGAAGTTTTCATTCTACATTCCAATAGACACACTATTCCAGCAGCACACACTGCAGTGGGACAGATCTGTTAATTACAGCTAAGTTTCATGTTTGCATGAAAGAACCAGAAGCCTCTTCCCAGCATAATCAAAACCCAAGCAAACCCTGACACTAAGGCTGTTAAGAGTTTTAGGAATGAGAATTCTCTAATGCTCCTGAAAAGTATTATGATGACACAATTTATAAATCAGACATGTATAAAGAAGATGAAATAGTTTTTTTCTGTGCTGGGGATTTAAAAAAGCGCTGGGCACATCGTTAGCACTGCGTACCTGTGAAGGGGTTTTCTTGGTTGGTTTGGTTTTTAAAGAGCAATGTTCTGCTGGAATAGAATCTTTATTTTTGTCTAATATTCTCTGTAACTTAACAAGTGGAAACCCCAAGACCTTTTTAATCAAGACAGGATCTCCTACTCCTCACTTTCTTTTCTGATTTTACTCAAACAGAAAGATGAGATTTCAGAAACAGTAATTTCAAATTTCCACTTTAACACCATCTTTAGCTTAACCTGCTTCAGGCTTTCCCCAGAAGTGCTTCCTCTCATAGATTCTGGTATAAAGCCGATGTGGTTATGAATGAATACTCCATTGTTTGCACATTTTTGAATGCTCATAAGCCTTCCACCCATTTCCATTTCCACTGTTTCCCCAGATAACCCATTTCCAATTTTCCATTTTAGCCCCCTACATAATAATAATCAAGAAAATGTCGTCACTGACAAAGATGACTAATCTCTCCAGAGCTCTTATATGTTTCCTTGGGTTTCCTCCTTTGCCATGTTCCCAAAACTGTCTTCTTTTTCAAGATAAAACTATTCAAGATTACAAACATAGTTTGGTAAAACAGGAAACAATAGTTTTATGTTTAAACTTAGCATTAATCACTCAGCCTATTCTTCCATCTTTTCCTTAAGACTTCCAATTTGCTTATGTAATTTCAATAACTTGCTATATTGTTTCTTTACTAGAGATTTCCCTTCTTCCAAAATGCTTATTACTGTCTGCAGCCTGAGTTTTAAACATAACCACAGACATACCCATTTATAAATGCATCCTAGAAAATTACGTATCGATAGACTTCCTTCTGTTTTACTTCATCCCTGCTCCTTAGAGGTGCCCTCAAATATTTTATTAGTTTATGCTTAAAGCTAATTTGACAGAGACTGTCTAATCTACCCTAACCTTAGTCTTACATGAGGCATCACAGAAGGATTAAAATTGGCTCTCCCAGCAACTGATGCAGAGGTTTGTGCTTGTGAATATCTCAAAAGCAATCTAATTACAATCTTTCCTAAGGTGAAGGACAAAAATTTCATTTCATGGCTGGCTACATCCCTTGAAACAGGGGATGTTTAAGCACAGCCTATTTCAGAGGTACACAGAACAGCCTAAAAGGCAGAGAAAAGGCAAAGAATGAAGGGCTGAAGACAGGTGAAGGACCAGAGTTGTGGTCAGTGAAGGAAATGTGCACCAGGCTGACATAAAACTGGTTCCAAGTAATGGGAAAGGGGAACAGTGAGTCTGATTTGTCTTGACAGAGCTCAGGAATGAAAGCTTGACCCAGACCATAAACCAGCATAAAAACAGTTTAAAAAAATACATAATCACTAAGTCTTGACTAGCTCAATCACAGTCACAGCAACACAGGAAAGTGACAAAATCTCCATTAATGTATGTTAACTGCTTTTGTAAAACACAAACAGGCCCTCAAATCCAAGGGTGTGAGCTGATTAAAGGTTTAAAAGAACTTGCATCCAACACTGTGGCATTATTCAAACCCAAACAACATGGAGAAGAAAACAAAACACAGCCTCATTTTCAGCCCATGACAGAATCTGCAGAGTGTATCAACAGAAAGGTCTTCTGGGTGGCCTTTTGTAGGGCAGAGTTTAGAATTCCAGCCTACTCACTGCTCAACTGCATGGAGAAAAGCAGACACACACAAAGTGCAGATTCTCTGCCTTTCTTTTGGAGTGCCAAAAACTTGAAAAACTCTCAGTGGCAATCAAACATTCCCTCAGTTTGGCAAAGTACTCAGCTGGAGTATATGACAAATCTGGTCCTAATGTGCATTAGGAACCCTGGAACAACAAAACAGTCTGGAGTGGACCCTTTAAGTGAGAGTGGTAAGAATTAAACAGATGCTCCAAAACATTTGCTGAGGGTCTGCTCCCATCTTGCCAAGTTCTTCCAACCAGGGAAGATGCTTAGGGCTAACTTTCTCTTACTCCCTCCTACCAGCACACTACACTGCCCATCCCAGCCAGGGCTGTGCACACACACTGCATCTGTAAGCAAAGCAAACTCCCGAGACTTTATTGTTGATTAGGTTATCAGCTCACGAAGAGATGCTTTCTTTTTAAATATAAAAGTGTTTCAACTTACCTTTTAAACAACAAGGAGATTCCACAGATCAAGATCCAATTTTGAAATAGTACAGCCGAAGTCCCTAACATCGAATTTTTAAATTTGCCTTCTCCTTCCCACACAAGATCACAAGAAAAACTAAAGAAAACTTCTCAACTCTTATTTTATGGAAAGATGAAAAAACACCAAGTGAGGGAATTGGATATCTCATAAGAGTTACTTAAGCAAGAAGAAACCCCATAATTATTTCTCAGTCAAAACGCAGAGATAGAATTTTCTACTTCAAGCATTAAGTAGTTTTCAAGACAACACTGAAAAAGTAATAATTTTCCAAAGAGCAAAGTACTTCTAGAGCAGGGAGATAGGTTTTTTTCTGAGAGTGCAAAAAATAATTTGCTTGGTTCTTTGACACTTAAGGGTATGTACCAAGCTAGGAATCAAAACAAGAAAATCTACATTTAGCACTACAAAGATGAACACCCTGGCTGGTACTGGAAAAAAACAGGAGTTGAATGAGTAAAAGCAAACACATTTTTCCAAGGGTCAAATACACTTTAATACATGTAAGATCAACTCCTAAAATCCACCCAGACCTTGGGGTGTAATTGTGACCCTCAGTGTGAGCCACAGAGTGGCACTTGGGCCCGTGTGAGCACTCCTGAGACAATCAGCACTTAACTGCAGGATAAAATTCAGAAGCCTTTGACCCTAATGAAGCCTTCAGGATGAAATATTTAAGAAGAATTGCTTATGGTATTTAACCACACACCAGTGCCTTTTCCTCCATAAATGTTTGGGGATTTTTTTTCCCAGCAGGGCCAGCACTGATCCGCTTGAGTTGCTGCGCAGAACAAGTGCTAAGAAAACATACAAGAAACCCGTGGACATTACAAACAGCTACATCAGAATTTTAGAGAGTGAGTAAAATGTTACAAGGACAAAATATAAAGGGAAAAAAGATCCTTAAATCAAGGTGCTAAAATCATACCCAGCTTTCTAAACACATGAAGACTTATAAGTCTCATAAGAGACTCATAAGAGACTTAGAAGGCTCAGAAAATGCTGAGCTTTCAAAATTCCCATTTCTGCCTGCCTTAGGCTCATTTCAGGATGCTCTTTTGAATACTTTGGCCCAGCTGTTCATGTGACTTTCTGGTGCCAAGATGACAGTAACAAATACTTGCATAACTACATCTATATATATAAATATTTGCTTCATTTCTATTAAAAACCCCCAAAAATTTATAGAACAGTTTTGTACCTACCAATCCACCACTGTCACATGTCCAAGCACTTGGATCAAAGTCAAGTTTACTGACACAAACGATAAATTTCTCTGGAAACACACGGAGCTCTACACAAAAAGAATTGAAAAGACGATTACAAAAATCATAACCACTTTTAAAACCACTCATAACAACATATATGTTATTTTAGTACACAAAATTACTTGTTTTTTTAATTGCACACTAACTGATTTAATGCACCTCTCTAGCTTCTCACCTACTCTCTTCTACATGCCACTCCTCCTTTTGTTTTGTTTTTATAAAGCATTCCAAAAAATCAATAAGTAGAATAAATTGAGCTCCCAAGAGCACGGTCATGGCTGCACATTAGTCCACCTGCACCCCTGGACAGGAAGACCAGACAGAACCAACAGACAAACCACTTAACAAGGATTTCTTTTGTGCTGTTCTGCTGATGAGTCTTCATCAAAAAAGCTGCACATCAGGTTTGTAGCCCAGGACAACATTCAGCCAGCGCTTGGCATCAAACCTCAGCGTAAGGCCAGGGCACAGAGTTTCTCACTCTGGCTACAGAGATTTTTGAAGTCACTAAACAAAGTGGTTAACTACTACTGAATTACACATTTTACTCACGATCACATGGTTTGTTATGAACACAACAAAGTTTCTGTTTACAAAGGACTGAAAATTGAAGGCTTGTCAGGTTAGAACAGACAAGACAAAGCTTTATTCAGTACCTGGCAATGCTATGGGAAGAGCACAGCTGGATATTTTCTTGTTTACATATGGAATTATTTCCAGATCAGTATCCTCATATTTTCAGCTCTGATTTTTTTTCTGTTGCTGGGTTTTGTTTTGCTTTTATAAGAAGAGAATTAAACTTTTTTGAAGTTTGTTATATTTCAGAATGAAGCCATAACACTCTGGTTTTGTGGGACAAGAAAGAGACAAGGCTTGCAGAAAAAAACCCATGAAATTGATCTCACAGATGTTTTTTTGTAGAATTGAAGAGTAGGGCAAGTTGCTTCCAGTAATATGGCTTTATTGTTACATTTTATAACAATCCCATCTGCTGGCTAGCAAAATGCAGGCATCTTTAGGTATCCATTGATGCTTTAGAACAGTTTAGATTTAATAGATAGCAAACAATGTTGAGATTCCAGTGCAGACACTCTGAAATTCTATTCTAACAGAACAAGTTTGATGAAATATTTAAAGTCAACACTGATCTCTTCAGCCAATATAGACCTAGAATACAACCAGCTGGCATTTGAAGATGGTTTTAAACATTTATGAATACCATTAATCCCTATAAAAACAATAAATTATTTTAAAATATCCATTCAATTATTCAGTATTGTTAAGGACTTTGCTTTTTTTTGTTTAATGCCAAGAGGACAGAGCAGAGGGCAGTGATCATTACAGCTCCTTTGCATTGGTGTTGGCAGGAGAGGATTGATTTCCCTTCCTTCCAGAGCATCCTGGCTTGAAAGAACATGAAGAGAAGACCTGGTGCAATGACATCACCTACGTCAGGATTGTACAGGTGTGTGGTAAATGAAAGCCTTTCCTGCATACGCTTGTACTGCATGTTGATGTCACAAGACACTCGAGCAATAATGGAGTGATTCATGCTGCAGCCTCTGCTTGATTCACCCTGCAGAGACTCAGGAAAATGCTGAGTCTCATCATACTGACAGAATTTGGTGAGGCTTAGCTGATTACCCTGGGGCAAGGCATACACAAATTTAAAATTAAGTTTAAAAAAAAAAAATCCATCTTATCTCAAGAAACACTTCTCTTTTTATTTTTGTTGTTTTCAGGAAATCTTCCTTTTTAAAATGCAAACCAAAAGAACCCCACCAAAAAACCCAAGCTCTGAAAGCAATTTTGATTTAAGTAAATGAAAATCTGACAGTGTCTTAGCTATGTTCCCTTTCTTTCTCCTGTAAGTAACTCTGTAAGAAAGTGATTTCTTACCACGATAACGTTTCCCTAGAGCACAACGGAGATTAACCCATCTCTTCATAAAGTAGGCAGTAATGTGCAAACTGTTGGCTGCAACATAAAACAAAGGGATAATATTAAGTGCGAGGGTATCTTGGGCATTCTGGTCTCCAAGTGATGCACATCTGCTAAGACTGGATTGAGAGAAAGCAGCAGCAGCTCAACAATACAAAGGAAAAAGTAACTGTAATGGAATATTTTTCAAAGAAACTGCTGAATTCTCATACTGAAGTCTCAAGAAATTAGTGCCTGGAGCAGAGCAAAAATCTAGACAAATTAACAACCACCAAGTTCTGGAATCCAACTATAGAAATTAAATTAATTAATTGATCAGACGTGTCATTTGCTTAATAGTGTGGTGGCATAGTCACTTAATAGTGCGGTGTCATGCTTTCAGACACATTCTACAGGAACACTACAGATATCCATTTTCTTAACCACCTTCTAGAGGAAGGTGACAGACCTGGTAGGGGAAAAAAAAAGGTAACTACAAGGAAACCCAAGCACGAAAGGGCTCAATTCTGCAGTTCCACTGAATGAGATGAGAAATGGCCACATTTGAACTCTTCAGTATGTACAGCAGCCCGAGCTGGCCTGGCTGACTCAGCAAGAACCTGTAACCTCCAGAGGCTTTTTCACTTTCTATTCCCAAGAATGACAGAAACCCTTGTGCATCAGCAGTGTAGGAAATGGACAGAACAGATTCTATTATGGCTGAGAGAATATTTTAAGACATCGGCTTTTACTTTTGTTCTACTTAAATTCCAAATGACCCTGGTAAATCAGTTAGCACTTCATTCATGAAGGTATTTAGCAACCTGACTCCCACTGAAAGTGCAAAACCTGACATCTGTGACTCATCCTCCCCAGTCTCCCTGTGCACTTCACTGAAATCAAACTGTGAAAGAGGGTTGGTGATATTTCCCCTAACTTGGATGGGGTTTGCAAGACTTAAATTATTGATGCTTTGAAGACGGTCAGCTACCCTAGGCGCAATTAGCACAGATAAGTTAGAATACTAAGTGCTACTGCTGTTTTTATAATCTAACCATTTAAAAAGAAGGAAAGCTTGCTTGTTCCAGTCTCAATCCCTACAGAACAAGTGCCAAGGCATGTCTTATTTCTAAGTATAAATGCACATCCTCCTGAAGGGTCCCCCTCTCTCCTACTTCTACAAGATCTTCTGGAGCCCACCATCGAGTGCCCTTGAGCCTCAGCTCTCATTAAGAACTACAGTTATCAATTACAATCAATCCCTTTGAAATTTATCAGCCATCTTTTTTCCTTCCCCTCAGGAAGACACCCAAAATTTGACTTCCTTTAAGAGATCGAGTCAAGATGTGACAAGTTGAACCATCCCTTAAAAATGATGAGCACTAGAGAAAAATTTGGATGCAATCCACCAGCTTTATTAACTGTTTACTTAAAAGAACAATTAAGGAAAATTACTTCTAGCTATTTCCAATTTGGCATCTACAATTCTTTATCACTGCTAGTAGGCTTAGTCAAATCAAAGAATTTGCCCTGTATATAAATAAGTTATTAGTGTGATAACAACATACGCCACTGTGACCTTGGAAAGCTGAGAAAGTAGCATTCCTAAAAGTACAGCTTGGAAAACAAATCTTCAGACAGTAACTATTAAAAGTTTTTCTTTCCACCTCCATTTGTTGGCGATATTCCACATGTTTTGGGTTTTTTGTGAAAGGAATCTAAAATGAAAAATTGTGAATCTTTGTTTTTCACAGGCAAAGCAGGATGCTTCTTTCTTGAAATTCTTTTATAGATCACTGACATCTATATCAGTTTATTTTTCTTGCTGTCTTGGTATTCTCTGAGAGGTTAAGTGTTTAATCACATGTGATTGACTGAACAAAGTTTCAAATTCTCCTTAGAGACCCTTGATTCAGCCAGCTACTGTTCTGTGGAAGAGAACACCTACCTCAGATCTGACAAAAATAAATAATTATGTAGGAGATCAAGACACCTCTACAAACTATTTTTGCAGCATCAGCTCAAGTCTGAAAGTCTTATAAAGCCTTCACAGGGAATTGCACCTGAGCTGATAAGCTCAGCCCAGAGGGACTAACACTAAAAAATCATTTTCGTTTCCACGATTATTTAATAGTTTGCTGAAAAGGCCTGAACAGATATTTGCTGTTACTTGTTGCTAAGCCTGAGAAAATATTAAGATGCACTACATTTAAGATACCTGCATTCTGAAAGTATCACACAGCTACACTCTGTTCTGAAACCCTCTTGCATGTGACATATGATCTACTCTGTAGTCAGCTGGAGTTTGAAAAACTCCCCTGGTTTTAAAGCTGTCAGAGTTATGGCAGAACTATAAAAATGGTGATATCCTCTTTCAGCTTCCCTCTGCGGAAATATATTATCCAATTAACTATTCTGCTTCATGAAGAAATAAACTTAAAAATAAGACCCCCAAGAAAATCTTTTTGTCCAAGAAGCCCATGCGACTCACAGCTTTTTAAGCTTTCTACACAGTTACCCAGCATGAGTTTAAATCTCTTTGTGATCTCATGGAAGAACACACCAAGTGATACGTACCAAATGCTCCATCCCTAACTTCTTTTGAGCACAACACAGAAGTTTGAACCTCAAGCTACAGACAATTTTTCTTCCAGTAATGTAGAAAGTTCACACATCCTGGGCTCAACAAACCTAGCTGATCCCATCTTCAATTTCCTCTTCACCATGCAACACAGACAAAGCTCCCTTTGTGGATTACCAGCACACAGGCAGAAACAGAATTGTATTTAGTGACTTGAAGTTTTGTTTTTGTTTAGAAACTGGGCACTCTAAATCATCGGATCCAGGGTCCAAAAACAAAACAGAAAAACAAACAAATCAACCCCAAGGAAATAAACAGACCCTGAAACCCAAAAGGAGAGTGCATGGAAGTGGTTCTAGAGAAGCCACAGTTCAGTTTCAGCTGAAATAGGCACAAGTGAGCGCTGCCTTTTAAGTGAACAGCAATTTGCCCTGCTTGTTGTACTTCAGAGTCCCAAGGCACCGAGGGGTAGCATCAGACACCAACTACCAGCAACACTTGTTTTGCAGAGCAGACACAGCCAGGCTGTGCTGCGCTTCCAGAAGGCTGCCAAGAGGAGGCTGTGGTGCGAGGTGGAGCAGTGGGAAGCCCTCTCCCACGGCTCTGATGGACCATTCAGCTGGAGCCTGGGAAAATGCCTCTGAGCTGCTGAGCTATCTGAGCAGCCCGGCAGGTGTTCACTCCCAGCACCACGTGGCACCTGCCTGGCTCCCTGCTTCACTCCAGGCTTGTCCAAAGCCACAGCACAAGCCTAAGGCCAACTGCCCCCAAAACACTTCCACATCTGACAGGCACCCATTTCTCATCACACAGTATTTTTATATTGTACCTACTTTCTCTCCCAGCCTAGACACTTCGCATTTCTGAACGGTTGTTGGGGATTAGGACCGACTCTGCTTTTGGAAAGTAACAACAAAGTAAATCATTGCAACACACACATTAAAAATATAAGAGGATAAATTTCTAATGTTACAATGTGAAAACAAATACATGGGTGCATTAGATTTTCTGAAACACTAAATTGTACATTAAAAGAAAAAATCTACACTTAGCTCATGCTTGATTAATTTTTCCACACAGATTAGGCTATACCACTAATAATGTTTACAGTATATAGAGCTTTTCATCTTCAAAGTGCTCTACAGACATATTATTACATTGCTTTTTAGCACTCATATTTCTCCACTTAAAATTATTCACCACAGAATCAAAAGTCCTGATGGTTTGTAAACAAAACAAAAAAAAGAACATTTCATTCTTAACCTACTGTTAACTGTGCAGCTTTCCTTCCCAAAAATTTCCAACTCCATACCATGTGCTTCAGAGTAGGCTGCCATTTTTAATTTAGAAGAGATTCAAATGAAATATTGGCATTTAAGTTTAAAGCCAAGTCTAAGACAGGGACAGCAGATGCACGACATCACATACAAAAAGCTGCTGAGATTTCCAAAGCCTTTTCTGGAATCCACTTGATACTTTTTAAACAAGAAGCATCTTATCCAAGTTCAAAGTTTTATACAGCAAAGAATGGGCTTCAAGACAACTGAAATATGTCAGGATGACATCCATTCTTTCTATACAGTCTGCCAAAGAAGGTGGAAGAATCATCCCTGGTATCAGAACCTGGATAGCCTAGACACAGCCCACTGTCTAAACCATTTGGAGTATGAGCCACAAACTGCAAAACTGGCCCGAGTCATTTTGAGAAATCCTAGAGCAGGGCTGCAGGGCTCTCCTCTAGCAGGAGAAGTGTGGAATTCACTGCAAAATCAGAACTATCCTGGCCAAACTGGATCCAGGATAAGGCATTTCTCAGGCTGGCTGTCAGTGCTGTTCTGTAGGAAAGAATAAGGAAAAACACATCTGAGACCATCTGGCTGCAAGATGAGTAATGCCTCTGATGGAGGTCCTGGGAACACACCAGCTCTGAAGGAAAAAGACCATCTTCCCCGCACTGATACTTAAGGATGGAGAGGAAGGCTGATCCATTCCTGGAAAATCCATACCCATCCATAATGTATGAGCAGTAACAGCCAGCAGCACCTGCCAAGGCATTCAAGCAGAGAGACGTAGAGCAATAGATTCAATGGTCAGTGTACCTTTACCAGAGACAACTGTTTTCTAACAGGATACAAGATTTCACTTCACCCTTTTGTTGATCTCAGACTCAATAACCACATTATTAATTGCAGATGATGGGCACAAACTGAAAGCTATTTAGGAATGCTCCCTGTTCTGAACATCTAAACTGTATTCCAGAGAAAGCCACGTGCCTGGACTTCTTCAACCACTGGAATGAGCACAACAACCAAGAGAAAGGCTGAGAAAGGCATCTGTTGCTACCAGCCAAAAGGCAGAGGGAGCTGGAACACAAACCCTGTGGTAAACACTGTCTGACAAGTCAGCAGCCCAGAGAAGCCCAAGTCTCTTCCAAGCGCCTGGACTGTGATGGGGTTCAGTTCCACTGGCCAGTGCCACTTCTGCTCATCAGGACGAGTGCATCCCACAGACTGGCCAGACACAGCTCCACACAAATGGCCCAACCACTCACATCACTGAACTCCTCACAGTGATAAAAGAAGGCAGATTCTGGCTCAAACGAGACATAGACACTGTGATGGACCCAAGTTTGACTCACAGCACGCTAGGGAATGCATAATACAGCACATGCCTCTTTCACAAAGTATGTCCTTTCAGCCTGGCTCTGTGGTTTTTCCTTGAAGAAATCCATGAGCTGCAGGAAATTTTTTGATGCCATGAAGTACTTGAAATGGAGGATTTTGTATTTTAAGGGTGAGGAATCTCTACAAAACAAGTCTCTTCAAGCACAAAAACTCAACCAAAATGTGGAAATAAGCCTCTTGGAATTTATCAGACATGACTGGTTCCCCTCAGCGTTCATTAGAACATCAAAATCACTGTTAGGATGCTGAAGGATTTTCAAATAAAGTCAATCAAACCTTTCACAGGTCTCCAGGCACCATTTTTTTCCCTGGCAAGAGGAAATAACTTCTGCAAAACTTTTACTCCCAAGAGGAAAGGGTTTTAACCCTAAAGCTCCCACAGCTGCCAAGACTTTCATCTTCCACCAATAACAAGGTCTCTAGGCAAGGGTCACTAGAAATGTCAGGAATATATTGTATCACAGGGCTACAACACCTCTGGGCTTGGTGAAAAAGCCCAACACTGCCACTAGAGACATGATGGGAGAGAATGAGAGGGAAAGACCAACCTGGAGCAGGTATATTCAGCAGAACTTTAAAAAGTGGCTTAAACATGAAAACATCATTTCTTCAAAGATCTTGATATATAGCAAAAAAGAAATCTTTTATTAATTCTTTTATTTAATTTTTTTTTTAATATTCCTGTTAGGATATCCCAGTGGAGCTAAGAGGTAGATGTTGATGGTCATAACTCCTTTCCTACCCTAACACCTAGAGGACACTTCAAAAGGACGTGAGTTCTAAGAGACATGTGTGGACTTGAACCTGCAGTTTCATGCTGCTGTCTGAATAAAGCAAGCTGTGCCAGAGGTTCACAGGTTTTTGTCTTTTCACACAACAGACTCTTGTTAGATTTGCAACACCTCAGAACAGAAGGAAATTCAGGGGCATAGCAAATAGGCAGAAAGTACCACAATAGAGCCTTCTGTATTTTCTCTTTTTAAATGCTGGCAAACACACCCTAACTAAGTCAGCTGCTGAAAGGCTCTATTTCCAAAAAAAATCTGGATGTCCTTCAGCTCTCACAAGCTCTGATGCAAAGAGGATACCACTAAAAGAGACCAAGAACAACCATGATTGGGAGCATCTGCCCACTGCCACCAGCTCAGCTCTGGTTTTGGTGCAAGAGAGAGCTGGAGACTGATTGCAAAATGGTTTGTATAAAACCACTCATTTTAGCTCACTCAAGAACTTGGTGTTATAAGGGACCACCTGAATGGCACAGCTCAGCAGCCTCCATTTCTGACATCACCTTAACACACGCCAAGTGCAAAAAACAGAAGTACACAGAACATCCTCCTCCTCAAAACTAAATAGTAAATTTAAGGTCTTTTATGCAAAAGACAAACTCCACAATCCTCTCTTCTGCCATGGCAAGAAAACAGCAGACAAAAGACAGGCATTGCCCATATCCTATGACCCATATATGTGCACATAAAAAACCCCCACAAAATGAAATATCTTAATTAAATGAATAAGAGAAAGATACTCAGTAAACAAATACACAGCTGTCATCTGCTATTATCTCTAAGTTTTGTCATTTAAACATGGATTTGTACAGTGAATATGGAATGCTTCTCCCTGAATATATGTAATTTGCTGTGCATTAGAACACCTCTGATCTGTCTGAAGTTGATGGATACATCAGGTTCTAAGTCCACAACACAGTCAAGATTACACTGAACTTTTTTCCTCATATTTTCAAGTAGAAGTCTTTATTATTTGCTACACTACTAAATTTTTACTTAATTACCTCTTTTTTTTTTTACTAAATTAAGGCATGGGCCCCGCAAAGCTTTGTGGGGTTAGTTTTGTTTGTGGTACGCCACTGTGCCCTTGTAGTCCACAGAAATACTTTGTCTGTAGTAACCACAACATACCTGGTACTCAGTGGTGAATCAAACACACAGAATTGCTCTCACTAAACTACTAACATAGAGAAAAGAGGCATAATTTTTCTCAGGAATTGGCCCTCCATCTCTATCTGGACAGATTCTCACAAAGACTTATAAAAATTTTCCAAATACGAATAAACCCACAAAAATGTTTGCAATTTTAAAAGCTGTAATTTCTACCTTGGTCATATGATAATGAAACTTAAGAACAAAGGAGAGTATTATTGTGTATTATGGTAGCATGGAAAGCTTAAAAGAAATTCCTACTCATATTTAACAGTGAAATTATACCCCCAATTACTTCCAGTTAAAATGAAAATAAAAAGGGCTTAAATGCTCAGTTCATAGCTGCAACGATTTCTTTTTTTTCTTAAAATATCATGATGATTTTTCTTTTGCTGGTGATTGCTTGCAGACTTTTACTGTGACTTTTAGGTAAGGCAAGGGTTAAAGATGTATAAAAGAGATTTTCTCACAGTTTAGAGAGAGCAAAACAACACATTTAGGAAGCCAGACAGCTAAAAGGTCAAAGCGTTACACTTCCAGGTCAAACTTCTGGTTGCAATTAAGTAAATTCCTCTGAACATTTCTAGGGAATTCACATTTCTTTTAGGTTTTATTTCAAATCCCTATTCTTTCTTGCTTACATTTTAACCAAAACAATATTGCTTTCTTTAGAAACATTTAATAAAGAGCACTTTTTTTTTTAAAGGAACCTTATAGTTAATTTCAAGTAAGAATCAATCCTTTTTTTTTTTCATCTAATTTAATGTACAGTTGAATAAAGGCAAAAGAAGCTATTAAACCTAGTTAATTTTTAGAATCAAAACATTTCAACCAAAACAGTGAGCACTCAAAAGCCCCCAAACCTATGCAGTGTTAGTGCCTAGTGCTAAAGCAGGTCCCTGAGCTGGACACTGAGAATCCATCCTCTGCATTCCTGATTCCAAGGGACCGGAGAAGCTGTGAAACCTACAGAGAGCACACGCGAAGAGCCCCTCCAAGAGGGAAAGATGTGGCAAAGAAGAATAAGGCAGTCAAGTAAGAAATAGTGCTTAGGGACAGATTTTCAAATTGGCTTCATGTGCCTTCCAAAAATGCTGAATTCCCACTTGGAACAAGCATGCCAAGGGCTCTTTCCAAGGGTATGTTCCCTGGCCTAGATGAGAGTCACTTTGATATTCTCAGGTGAGTATCAAATCAGAAATTAAAGGTGGGGTTCATCTTGCCTAACTTGAAACACCTGCATCAAACTAGTACCCTAAACTTCATTTTTAACTGATAGAGATAAATTACCTATTAACTTCCAGCCAACTCTGAGAAACTGAGACACACCACTCCACTTTGTAAAGACACATGATTAATGGATGATGATTTTCTGCCTAACTATAGAAAGAAAACTCCAAAGATAAACTTTAAATTTGCATAAATATATGTGTCATTGCATAAACTGTAGTACTAACAGCAAAATCACTCTGCAGAAATATTTGGATGATAAAGGAAAATCTTTACAGCTCATATAGATATGTAAGAGAGTAGCTGTTTGTGGATGCAAACACTTTTTTTTTTGCACACACACATAACTAGAACTCATTTTCATACTATTTTTTCTTTTCATAAAATGAAAAAGTCATATGGGAAGAAGAGACAAACAAATGGAAATAAGATGAAAGCAAGAGAAAGTGATACAATGCATTAGGCAGAGAGTATTGTAAGGCTAGAGATCAAGACTGTTTTCAAAACCAACACCAAATTCTTCCTTTTCACATGAATACACCAAATTAAACTGTCCTGTTGCTTTTTTCAATCCAATACTACCTATATAAACCACTTTATTAAGGACATCTTTAAAATAAGTACAACATTTCATTTCTTACCCAAGACCATAAATAATTCCATGAGGAGCTGCCACCAGGGAAGAAGCAAAATACGGAGAACACCTTCAACCCAGCTGGTGCTGCAGCTGCAAATATGCCATGTAAGACAAGGACAGCCATTGCTGAGGCCTCTGCCAGTATCAGTGTCACCACAGAAGATCCTTCCACAGGCAGATGCTTCAGTCCAGGCAGTGCAGAAGTTCCTCACAGCCTCTGAGCCCCACTGACTCTGACTGGTCTCAGTTTCAGAGGGGCACAATGGTAAGGGAGGCCACACAGGGGAAGACCAAAGGTCCCTACAGCTGAACACCTACAAGGGAAACCTAAAATACAAGGGCCAAGTGCATGTGGTTAGCTCCCTGACACTGCCAGGCTCCAAGCCCTCTCAGTTCAGGCCTTTAGAGCACCACAGGAGATTCTGTTCCCTCCCTGGAATACTCTCCCATGTTAGTGTGGATGCAGCACAAGCCTTTATCATATCTGTTATCCTTTGGCAAAGAGCTCCACAGCTCTCCTAACTACCACAGCATTTCCATTCATTTGATACACCCTTGTTCTCAAACTGGAAGAGAACGAGACAAGAAATGATTTCATAGATCTTGGTTGTATTCCCCACAATTGATATATTTTCCAGGCTGAAGAGTCCAGGCACATGTAACTGTTCCCTGTATTGTGTTTCTTCATCTTAGATCATCTCTGTTGCCCTTTTTCCCAATTCTATTGTATTACAATCTAAGGTAAGATAGGGAAAAAAAATCACAAAAAAAGAAAACACCCAAAGAGTGTGTAAATACGGACATTTCTTTTGTTCTTGTAGAATGCCCATTATCCTGAGGAAAGAACAAAATAACAAAAAAAAAAAAGAGTTCAGATATATAACCTTGATCTTCTAGAAGATGAATGCTTTGGTGAAAAAAAGATACCCTTATTCCCCATTATCTGGCTGTCAAAAACAGGGGGGGAGGGAAGTAGTCTAAAGCAAAACCAGGAAATATTAAGTACAAGATACTAATCAAAACATTTTTCGTAAGTTATTGCATAAGTTACTGCATACTTCAGGGAGCTCTGTTGTCACAGACAGATGAATGTAAGTTTAAAGTCCATACAGATCTGCAGGACTTGGCCACAAATCATAAATGAGTCCCTTGCAGAGAAGCGGCAGCAACGTAATTCTTTTGAGAGACAGATGTTACAATGTGCAACTCCAAAGCTCAAAGTTCATTGGAAAGATTCCTCCCCAGACCCCTATGGCAGCACCCATCGAAGTGCTGCAGAGCTGCTGTTCAAGCAAGGCCACTGAAAAGATTCCAGTTCAAGCCCAACCAAACAGTTTCACAGCAGAGGAGCACGAGTGAACAACTGGGAGGGTGGGAATAAATCAGTTTTGCTGTTACAGGATTACAATGTGGGACATACCCTACCAGCATTTCCCACAATTCATGTCCTACAGCAATAGCAAACACTCCTAAAGCAAACTGGGGCAGTCTGAAAAGGGTGTTTCCCTTAAAAACATCATAATGTTCAAATTAAAATGCAAGGCCAAAAGAGTTTGGAATATTTACCATCGTGATTTATTGTATACTTTTTGTGTGCTTGCAGGAGCCAAAAAAACTGTTTCATAAGCAAGAGAAATGTATTTTCTTATGAAATTGCATCTTACGTGTTTTTCTTTATACTAAATAAGACATGAACTTTGACTCCAGATTTTTGTAAGACTGAACTACTCATAACAGCTCTCGTACCTCTTCCAGTTTCTCATTTTAGTAACCTTGTCAGAAGTTAATGTCAGAATTTCAAGTCTGAGACTTCTACCTCTTAGTAAAGTATAGTCACATTTGCAAAAAGCAACTGGGTGAAAAGATGGACTCAGGAAACATGATCACATTGAGCCCCATTTCATGAGAGAAGAAAGTTAAAAATATATTAAAAAGTACACACAGTCCCAGGGAAAGCAGATAAAATCAAGCTGGGAGCTCACTGTGCCATGTGACAGCATGCTCTCTAATTATTTTCACTGTAGAAGAGACTGTACAATAAAAAGATCTGAAATCAGAGCAAAAATGTCCCACCCTCCAGCCAAGAAAAACAGCAAGGATGCTAGGGAAGGAATGAGAGTAGGTCTGAAAATTACTTGTAGGAAAAACATAGTTAACTTTTTCCTCCCTCAAGAGGGGGAAGAAGGTCAGTTTACAATATACCTTCTTCCTTCCTTCCATTTCTAACACTGACATTTCTATCAGCCGCATTTTTTTTCACTTCTCCTTATTGTTTCCTCTGTGCCCATGCAAACCTTACCTTCTTCCTTACTGTTTTCAGCTCTCCCTTTGGCATTTCTCCTGCATTTAATACCTCTACTCAGACCTCTGTAGTCTCCTCTTAATTCTCACTGCTCTTGATCAAAACCAGACACTTTCTGTGGAACATGAAACTTCAAATAATGCAATCACAAGCCATACCTGGCCGATGCCCTTCTTGCCTGATTTTGGCCAAGCAGATTGGATGCAGGCAAAATTCAGCCTTTGAAAATCCACCCCATTTAAAATTTCTCTTTAAAAAAATAAAATAAACCAAAGTCAAACACATTTGGACATTAATTAAACACAAGAAACAGAGAGTTTATACCAAAGCCTATGTCCAAAGACTAAATTAAAGCTTACTTTGGCAAATTGTTCATACTGGCCATTTGGGAAGGGTGTGGAAATTGTTCAGACAGAAGGAAGAATAGGAAGAACTTGCTTGTCTTGGCTACTTTCTCTCATTTTTCCATTCTTTCCTTCTTTCTTTCTTCTCCTGTGTGTAACACCCACAGATTTCCTAATGAGCTGGTATGCGACCCACCACACACTGCAGTGTGGGTGTAACTCAAATGAAAAAGAAATGTAAATTAACAAGTAACTTGCCTGGATATTTACATTAAGTGTCACAAAAAAAATGAAAGGCTGTGTCAGTATTAATATTAAACATAATATAACGTTAATACTAAAAAGAAGCTGTGATAGGTGAAAATTTTCTCTTCAAATTGTTGTAAGTAGTAAGGAAATAGAAGACTTAACAAGTCTTAAGGTAGCTTGGCTTCTAGTTCTGAAATGAAACCTAATACAACATGCCTTGACATTAAAGGTAGTCTAAAATCTTACTAATACTGGTCTAATAATTCTCTTTGCAAGAAATGTTGAATATATCCTGCAGTGTGTACAGCAAACTAGTTAAAACTGACTTGAAAAGATGCAACTACAGCCAGGAGTGGACTGCTGACCTGGGACACTGGAAAGAGTAAGCTAGCAGGTAATAATCCTGTGAAGGATCCCTCTATAGATACACACCTCCTTGCAAGAGCAGGGGGTTTGAAGCAGTGCAACTCCACACAGACTTGAATAACTTGGAGCAGAAGAAACCACACAGAGCCTGAAGAATTCAGGAACTCTTCCTAAGCTCCAAAGGCAACAACAGCCACAGCTGAAGCCTTTTCCCAGCAGCACCTCTATGGAGCACACCGGGCTCCTGCATTCCTTTGTGTGGTACAAAGCCCTGCCAGCCAAGCACTGGCCTGCAGTGTGGCACTTCATCTGTGTGAACAACACAAACTCATCTCCCAGCAGCCCACAAACAGAGCCTGTGATCCCAGAGAGGAGGCACAGCACAAGAGGTAGCTGGTGCAGCCCCCTGGCCCTGGGCTCACCTCGAAGGGTCAGCCCTTAGAGGCAGGGCCCGTTGCCCCAGTGAACACCCACCTATTCTGTTATTTCCTTCCCAGGTAAGAACAGACTCCAAGGGAACTTGAAGAAACTTGATTCTTGGGCTTGAACAAAGCACTCCTTTCTTACAAATTACAGCCTTGAGCAAAGCAGGCTGAGAGAAAAAGAAAGAGTTGGCTTTGGAAGTGAAGCTGAACATGAATGTTCGTTATCACAGCCTGTTTTCTTCCTTTAGTTCTTTATTGTTAATTAATGACGGTGAGATTAACTGCAGAAAACTGATGGAACAGTCATTCTGCCTCATCCAAAGTAAATATCCTTTAATCCAACACTGTCACTGATATTACTGATGACCTCCTCAAATGCATATCCCTAAGTTTTTAATTTTCAGGAAACAAGGGGAAGAGTCAAGCAGAAGATCAGCTCCCAACCTTGGGACAGCACACCAGTATTTTTACTGAAAAGTTCACGATATGAAAGAAATTAGAAGACCCTAAATTCTAACACACTTAAATTAGTGCTGTATCTACCCACATATATAAAAACAACTATTATGTCTGTCAGTTTTACCTTATAAAATCACTTTTTCAAAACCTACTTTTTACTAAGGCAAGAAACTTTAAAAAATAAATAATAAAAAACATCCCTTCATAAAAGAAAACACAGAAAAACCTTAACAGATCTTAGAAATTCTGATCCCACCATCTGTAATGTTCACTCACAATCAGAAAAGTACAGGGGTCTGCAAGTCCATGTGCTTCACAAACAACAATAATATTTTAAAGGGATAAAATGTAGTTACAACTTGCAAGGAAGAAAAGGGTTTGGAAATCCTTTAGTGGCCTGAAGCACCTCTTGCTTATGTGGTATTGTGTTCTTGAGAGGTGGGAAAAAGCCCATGTCATGCCAGAAGAACCTGGCCCCCATATATGCCTAAAATTTTGCAATATTAAGCCAACCATACAGTATATAACCTGTGTTTTATCATTATTATTGATAATAGCATGTAAAGCTGCAACCACCCACCAGCATTCTATAGCAATACACCTTTTTCAACAATGGAAAGCATTTTAAGAGGCAAAGAACTTGTTCCCAATGGAAACTGTTCATATAATACATGTTGAATTGTAAAATTTATGAGCACAGTGATGATCCAATGTAAGTATGTAATCACATGCACTGCAGAAGCCATACTCCAATAGAGATCTCTCCTGTATTTAAGGAAATGTCACAAAGCACGGCCAGCACAGAGCTCTACTACTGCAGCCCCGCTTTTCTGAGACAAGTTTATAACCTGCTCCAGGCTAGCAGCAAACACCAGTCATTTTTTGCCTGAGAGCTATTTAAAGATAAATTGCTGGTATGACATAAGACCAACAGATGAGCCTATCAATTGTCAACTCCAGCATTATGTTAATAATGAAATGGTATTAAACAAAAACTGGCACCCATTTAGCCCCAAAGCTGATCTGGCAGTAAGGCCCAAGCTACACTGATCAGGATCTTTAGTTTAAAATGTGGATGTACTGAAATGGCACCTGCTGCCCTCAACACCCTCACACACACATAAAATGCGTTCCAAATGGGTGAAGGCTCTTAATCTCTGCACTCCCAAGGTCATGGGTGCTGCTGCCAGGCCTGCAGTAGCACTGGCGAAATGACAAATGTCATTTATCACATCACACCAACTTTTTAAGACTGAACAGACTGCCAGAAGTAAAAGGAGAAGTAAAGATATTATTTCTGTACTTAAAAATTCTACACTAAATGGGTGAGTGGAGAAGAGATTTAACTAACCAGCAAGATTTCAACCAACTTTGCAGGACCAAGGGTTGTATAAGTAATCTTTTTTAGTTCTAATGACAGGCTCTCAGACTAATAGTACCAGCATTATGTTCACTTTTAAGCAATACAGAAAATTAAAATCCACTTACTTTTTTCACTAACATAGCTGAAGTAATTCCAGACCAAAACATAACTAATTCAGGCCTTGCTGATGGCAAATTTCTCACAGAGAAAATAAAGAACAGTATTTTCCACGGCACTTTCTTGCACACTCAGTTAAATAATTTCTTTTACCGGTAAGAAACAAAGGCCCAGAGGATCCCTGTTCCATGGGCTTCCACTGACCACGCTGTTTAGGTGCCTCCAAGTAGTGTTTGACCCTTGAAGCAACAACTTCTTCTAGCAGCTTGCAGATCTCCTGAAAGAGAAAACACTGGCCTGGTTTGATCTAAACGTACAGAAATGCCCACAGGCACACAGCAGAAACCAATACAAAATTACCCCCTCTCCCATTAAAAGGAAAAACATTGAGAGGAGAAGCACATGAATTAGGAAATGGATAGGAACAAGGAGGGGAGTCAAACAATTTTTCTAAAGAACAAAAGAGGAAGTATATTATGAAATTCTTACTTGGCAGATGAAATACATTATATTACAATACTAACTTTTTAAAATCAGAAACTAGCTTCATATGCATGCAAAGCAGGAAAAAATACATGTTAAAAATGCATCACAACATTAGGTATTTAAGCAAAACTTTAGTAAAAACCCTCCCAGGAATTATCAACATACTATTTCTGTGTAAGAATCCTTATAAACCACAACAGATATTTTGCTCCAATTCTGAGTCATTTGGGGGGGACAGAGGGGTGGGTAAGACTGAGCAAATTAAGTCACAGCAACTCAATTGGTCTAATTAATTTAGATTTTTCTGCCCCTAAACATAACTGTTCATATCTTTTATACTTTCTTCAACAAAGCACAATAAAACCACATACAACTCAGGAAGAAGAAAACCTTTTGCCAGAATTACCCAGAAAAAAAAATAATACTTGGAGTAAAAACCAAAAAATCCTCTCTTGAATACCAGAATAAGTTTTAAGCTTAATACACACACACACTTGAGACTTTTGCCCCAGTATTCTCATTTTCCATTGTTCATAACTATGTCCTCACAGCAATGATACTTTGTGGCATACAAAAATATAATTTTACCTCTATAATGTGCTAGGGTAATAGATAAAATTATATAAGTAGTATCTAAACTATCATGCCTTGAAACTTCCTTTTAATTAATGTAGAAAGTACTCAGAACAACTATTTTTTAATGCATCGCTCTAAATGAAAGCAGGGCATATACATTAGTCAATCACAACCAGTATTTTCTCTTTACAGTATGAAATCCATTTTCCTTTCTGCTTGTAGAGCACAATTATTAATTTCTGTATTTGCTTGTCCTTCTGTTTAACTCATTAAAGTGCTCCCATTGCACATTCCTTCAGCCTGTGCTGGGGTTAGAACGAGAAGGTCTCGAAAGCAGCAGAAACATGGTGTGTCTTTGGTTCCTTCCACAGCAATAAACATTACCTTGCACTTCCTTCGTTTACATGGAACATATTTTACTCGTTAGCCTTATGGAAACGTTATTTAAATGGCTCCCCACAGAGAACCATACAGACCTCAGAGAGCAAAGATAAAACTTTGACTTTGCCATTCCAGGAGAAAAGGGGTATGAAAGAAAGGGCAGGGAAATTGGAAGGGCAGAAAGAGGGGAAAACTGCAGCATCTCACAGCAATCCCAAGAATCCTCCACACCAGTCTGGCCACAGCAGCGTGCCACGGTGGTCATTCCAACACCCAGCTGTATTTCCTCACACCAGGGCCACGCTTTGGGCACTGGTGCTGTTCCACCCTGCCCTCCACGGCACGTGCTCCAAGGAGCCAGCAGCCAAAGGGACAGCATCACCAGGATCCTCGCTCTCAAGCCGATGACTTGCAGCCAGGGTAAGCAGGGGATCAGCAGGAACTATGTTTGTTACAGAGGCATCCGCATTTCCCACAGACAGGCAGAGAGGGCTGCACCACCACGAGCATTTTTCAGAGTTTGGAAACAACAAAAATGCAGAAAACCACTTGCAATGAACATGTAAAAGCTCTCATAAAAAGTATGTTGGAATAATCTTTCTTTAGGACCTTTCCTCCCCTCACACAAAGACTCTGCATAGGACTTTCAGGAAGTGAATTGCAAAGCTATTTGACTCACACTTCTCAGTTGCTGAAAATATGCAACCTTTGTACTTCTCTCAAAACATGCAGTCAACAGAAATGCACTGAATGCTGTCCTGTCATGCCTCTTTATTAAATCAATCATGAGTTAATTTCCTGAAATTAATCTCTTTTGTTTTGGCAGTCTTACAAAATACATTTTGAAAACATTTAAAACTCAGATAACCAGGAGAGTAAAACTAGTTATAAACAGAAAAGGTAATGAGTATTCATTTAGTCATAAAAAATATATCTGAAAGATTTTCCCTATTTTCTTATTTCTCTGCTTAATAAAGCACAAATCAGATGAACCACATGCTGCTAAATACTCTGCTTTTGGTCCCTCAGGATATTAATGCATTGTTTCTTTAATTCCATTGAAATGTATGACTCTGAGATGTCTGGGGACGCTGTGCAGTGACAAGTTAATGATGGCATTATTAGGGAAGCTATCTGCTGAAAATGACCGTAAGGGAGACTTGCGGGAAAGTCCGCAGGCATCCCAAACACGTCCTGCCTTCCTTTTCAACAGGGAACTTCTCACGTTCCCACACACAGGGGAAAGCTCCCGCCAGCACAAGATCCTCTGCCATTCCTCTACAGTCTGATCAAAGTCACAGACACAATTTTGCTGCTCACTGATTTTCCATTATTTCATCAGTATATACACATGACACACTTAAAAATAATGGAAGTTTCTTTTCATAACAGGCAACAGTTCTACTATGGTTTATCTTGCATATTTATGTTTTCTTGCACCCTCTAAATGCAACGTCATTTACACTTCTCAGAATAAGGAAAAAAAGATTAATAGAAAGGTATTTCACCAAAAAAATCATACCTGCCACAATCTGGTTTATATCACTCAGGATAATTTACAAGCACTCATGAGAAACATATTTTTAAATTAAAAGTTAAGTCTGAAGAATTCACGCAGCATACATGCATGCATGAATGTGCACACACACAGAGCTTAAAAATTAAAAAGCAAATTTAAAGTGGTCATTGGTGACCCAAAAAGCACATATGGTTGACTTAGGGGTCCCATGGCAACCGCTGATGGTTAGGTATAACTAACAATATTCTCCTAACACTGAAAAATCCTGAACAGTTTAAGGCAATCCAGCTTTTTCCCTGCAGCCATACACTTCTGAAGTAGAATTGATATTTGTTGTACCTCTTTCTCATGATCTGAAAACCAGCTGGTGTCTTTACTGGAGCCTTGAGGCAAAATATGAACATCCACCAAGACAGCAAAGTTCCCACACTGGAAAAAGAAAAAAAAAAAAAAAAAAAAAAAGAAGAAGAAAAAACATGTTGAGCTGTAGCTGCTAGGAAGCACATGTCAAGCAGACAGGGAGATAAACAATCAGGTAAGCACATGCATCTGATTCAGAGTTACAGCAGGCAGAACATTAAATCATGGAAGTTTATGAAGTATGGAATTACGAATTTATCATTGTTTATGGACTTAACAAAAGAGCACCAGACCTATCCTGGATAGCTCGCTGAAATGTTTATATGACAAGCACAAGTATGTGGAATTTTCTCCTGCTATCTAAATGCCACTTTTAAATCTGAGTAATTTTGATGTGTGAAAAATTAGCTATTCCTTCACCAAACTCACATCATTCTATTTCTGAAAATTTGGTACCACATTAATTATCTAGTTGGTGCTTTAAATTTATTAAGTACTTAAAAATTCAGCATCTTAGAAGTCTTCTCCTTTCTCCAAGCCACCTACTGTAAAGAACAGCAAGTCTGAAGGACTTGTCAGTGGATATCTGGTACTTACCACATCTGTCACCTGTACTTTGAATGGTTAAGTAATAAGGCTCACCTATTACTAAAGACTATATACAGTTATTAGGATGATACGGGCTACATGCCAAGACACATCAGCTATTTCTCAAATTCCTTGATAGGTACCCCTATATCTCAGGCTTATGGTGTAGCGCAAGTACAGTTGCTGAGAGTACCCTTACCTATATCATTAGCACTAAGAGAAACAAGATTTAGCATCAATTTTATTAATCATAACATCATATTTGGTAAATTTAAAACCTCTTGGTTAATAAAACACTTGGATCTGTAAATCAACTGCAAACAGAAGTTTCTAAATAATTATTCAAATATAATTAAAATGTAATTCATGGCCAATATTGTATTGTAGGTACAATACAAAAGTTTGGCAAACGAGACAGGCATTGTGAAATAACTTTGAGAAACTTCTAAGTTACTTATAGGTATCAGTCACTGAAAGAGCAGAATGCTTTGATCTATTGTATCAAAAGGCTTCTCTTTCCTCCAGAGAACCAAGAATTGCCAGATGGCTGCAACAGCAGACTTTTCCAAGCTTTAAATGGATGACAAAATATCTCACAAAAATCTCTGGTGAATCATTAGTCAGCCACAGCAAACTTTAAATTGACTACTGAACTTCAAAGTTAGCAGACGCTGCAGATTATAAAGTGAGAGCCAGTAAATTATTCATGGTTCAACACTAATAACAACAAAAAAGTAGGTGATACATCAAGAAAATTCAAATTATCAAATGCTCCACATTGACTGGTATCATTTTCTATTGAATGCAAAACTTCACACATAGATACAGATGCAAAGTATAGACCTGTTTTTCAAGGAGACAGAACGTTTGTAATTATTTTCTTCTGAGTGGCACTGTTTGTCTCAGTTGCCAATCTTGAAACAATTGGAAAAAAAATAAAATAACAAACTACATTCAAAACTATACAATGGAACAGTTAAAATTATCTTGAAAATTTTACAAACATGCCAAACATTTGTAGTGCTTCAAAGAAAAAAAGAGATATAAATTGCACGTAAATCCCTGCAATAGTCAAGGTTTCCCAATGGAAGATTTCTATCCCTCTGAGCTTTGGAGCACTCTTTGTAGACAGCACACCTGGAAATATTTCACTAGCCACAAGCCAACAGTTTTGCCACACAATCAGAACAGCTTTGGGACAGGACACAGGGAAGCGTAACTGGCACAGGCAAAGAGGAAAAGGGGGAGTCAGAGAACACCAGTGCAGCCCTTCCAGAGCCTCTCTACCGCCTGTTTTTGTTCAGTCCTAGATGTGAGCTGAGCGACAGCTCCCATGCAGGCTCCCCTGCATTCCTGAGCTACACCTGTATTTCTGCTTCATCTGCCTCCACAGGGTCCAGCTCTGAGGATGATGTTTATATTGAGCAGCTCAGTAAAACTCGGGCTGCTCAATATAAACAAGTACAGACCAAATGCCAATACAAAAAATGGCAGGGAACAGAGGCAAGTGGAGGAAAAAGTACACAGTTTATATTAGCAGATCTGATGCTCCTACAGAAGTTTCTATTTTTATTTTTATTCTGATGACATGCAATTCCATGAAAATACTCGCTTTTATTTTAGTGGAAATAAAGTATTTCCAGTCAGTGTGGCTGCAAGATGCAACTCGTGACTCCTAAGTACCACAACTGAGAGGCAAACAAAAAGAACGGCAACTTTTAACTTCACGCTTTCAACATACATCACAAAATTTGCGCTGAAAATTGTTTTTTGAGGTGTGATTGTCAAAACTGAAACTTGAATGCCTGATTTGATGGGAAACACATTTGTCAAGAATCAATAGGAAAACATTTCACTCAAAAATTAAAGACAGAAGCAGATGCTCCAAGTTGATATCCCCCATAATTCTAGATTTCAAAAACTCTTCATTTTTACAAGCTGTTTTTAATGTTCACATTCTTACTGTAACAGTCTAATGGCATTCATTGTGTTACTAAACAAAGGGCTTTAAATTATCTCAGAATGTTGTTAGTGTATTGTTGTACAGCAATGCCATTTAATTCAGAACATCTTTTCAGAAATCAAATTGTTTATACAAATACATCAAACACTTCATAGACTCTGCAAATTGAAAATATAACCAGACATGTAACGTAAACAGAACAAAACCCATACAAAGTGGTCATTCAAGCAAAGTCATCTGCCCATAACCTGCTGAAACCTTGAAAGAAGCACATACTAGATGGTGAACTATCGTTGCAAATCCCACAATGAGTAAATAAACACAAACACTTTTTATTGCTATACCCATTTTGACAGTCAGTGGGCTCCTCCACGGGTACTCTAGTTTCTTTAAACTGCATCACTTGAAGAGCACCAAACCAGTCCTTTATGAGCAGAGAGTCCTTGGGATGCTGGGGATGAGCACGGTGGGTTTGCACTCGGTTACAACACTCCAAACGTGCTGCCCCATTACAGCAGACACGAGTGCAGAACCAGCCTCCCAAGACACATATTAGGGTTCCCAGATGTGCACCGGAGAGTCAGGACTCACTGAAGCTCAGCTGGAACAGAAGCATCTGAGAGTTTGGCTGGGCTTTGGGATGGGCAGGGAGGAACTGAGCTGCAACCCTCACACACTCAAAACTCCAAAACTGCTCCGTGATGAACATATAGGAACTGTTTATTTCTACTGTTCCCTCTTCCCTGAGCACTGTGCTACTCTGTTGTTACAGAGAGAATTTTACTCCAGTCTTAGATGTTGTCTATAGTTAAAAAAAAAAAAAAAGAAGACAGACTTGATCCCAATGACCACTCAAAAAAGGTCACTGGAAGCCCTTTCTGGCATTGTGACAAAATTGATAGGACCTATCATCAGTCTCCAGAATGCAAAAGCACAGCCAAGAGATTTTGTGGGAAAAAAATAAAATAAACCACACATAAGCTTATATGAAATATCTTGTCTTAAAATAAACAGGAAAATTTGAATATTTTCCATCCTCTCTAAGTTCTTTCTGAATATCAGTAAGTGTTCTGCACTGAGTCAAGCAAGTTCTAATACCTACAGCATTGAGTATAATCATGACCAATTAATCATTGGTCTATCCACTGTGCCAACTGTATTATAAAAAAATTTACATTTTGCAAGCTTATTAGAAGTTTATTCTCCTCCTTTATCTTTCTGATCCCAAAGAAAATTACATGCTTTCCTATTGTTTATACTATTAACACCAATGATTTTGCAATATTTTGACTTTTTCCTCTTACACAGCAATAGCAAGAGGCAAAAATCACTTAAGCAAGTGAGCATACACACAAAAGACATATTTGTCATTATACAACATTAATTTAACTTTCATTTACAAGCATGCCTAGGAGCACAATGATTTGAGGCAATACACAATTTCCCAAACCATAGGGACACTGTTCCAACACTTAAATGCCTCAACCTGTATAAACACAGGAGTTAGGATAGGTATTTATGCCACCACCACTGCTGACGGCTATCAGAGTA